>CABHPP010134122.1:28330-48549 GCA_902168425.1 Peromyscus attwateri
CACACACACACACACACACACACACACACACACACACACACACACACTGCAGATGGAAATTCTTCTTTATAATGTTGGCTCATCAGTGCAGAGGCTTTTGTACCAGAGGAATCTGCAGACAGACTTTCTTCTCATAAATTTATATTCCTGTTTTTTTTCTCTCCACTGATGCCCAGGACTGCTTCTTCTTTGTCGTTTTATTTCTCTAAATGTATTATTCACTGTTGAAGCACTGTGTAGGGTAGGCTCCTAAGCACTGCCTTGAGAACCTTTTCTGCCACGTGACATGCAACTCAGTCTGTGATGAATTTGTTTCTTGCTCTGCAGCTCTCTCTCTCTCTCTCTTGTTACAGAGGCCTCTGTCCCAACAACGAGTTTATGAGGGTAAAAGAAAGATTACACTTTTTCACCTCTACTTTCAAAATAGCTGCTCTTCCATACAAAGCAACGAGAATTGCCAAAACCAGGTTTTCTCAGACCTCTGGAATTTAACTAAGGGCTTGCAAAAATCTGAGGAGTCTTTACTTGGAAAAACAGGAGCCGTAGCGAGGGAATGATGCGACACATTCCAAACTTCACCGATTTCATCCACTCTAGCAATTTCAAGAGGACTTGAAACGTTGATAGCTCTCAAAGCAGTGTCCTAGAAGTCACTGCAGGATGCAGAGGTTTAGAGATCCTCCTTAGTCCGGATCCCCAGGGAACGGGCTCTGCTGTGTAGACTCTGCTGGGTTTCTGCAAATCTAGACGCTCATACGCATGCACACGGTTGCGTACATGCTGAGACAGCCTTGCACCCTCCACTCTGCCTAACCTTAAAGCTCAGCCGAGCAGGAAGTGAAAACAAAGGCCAGCTGGAAATGGCCTGCCCAAATGTTGAAGGTGTGTCCGAACCAACACAGACTCTGAGGCTAAAGAGAATGGGCAGAGGGTTGGGGGTGGGGCTGGAGAGAAGACACAGGAGTTTAGCTCAATTGCTGTCCTTGTAGAGGACCAAGTTTCAATTCCCAGCACCTCCACTGCAGATCACAGCCACCTGGGACTCTAGCACTAGGGATTACAATGCCCTGTTCTGTACTCTGTGGGCTCCTGCAGACATGTGGAATGTATAATATGGACAAGCAGGTACACACACACACACACACATACACGAGACTTGTTGATTCAAGGTGCTTAAGGAAACCTTTGCCCAAATGTTAATTGACTACCAAGTTAATCCAGTACTGACTCCCATGGCTGCACAGGACAGTGAAGACACTTTGCAGGATTAGTCCTGGAGAGTCACCTAAAAATACAGCAGTCATGAATACAGTAGCAAAGACACATGACTTCTCGGGGACAGAAGCAGAATCTGACTTCCAGAGTCAACACATTATATTATTTAAAATATTCATCTTTTAAAAAAATATAGAGGGCTGGAGAGATGGCTCAGAGGTTAAGAGCACCGACTGCTCTTCCAGAGGTCCTGAGTTCAATTCCCGGCAACCACAGGGTGGCTCACAACCATCTGTGATGAGATCTGGTGCCCTCTTCTGGCGTGCAGGGATATACGCAAGCAGAACACTGTATACATGATAAATAAATAAATCTTAAAAAAATATAGAGTATGCTACCAAGCACAAAGGTATGGCCTATAGAAGGCATGCAGTGGGGTGGAATGGGGGAGGGGGAGAACCATAGAAACTACCTCTGGAAGCCCAGATGCCACACTTCACAAAGACTACAATATATATAAATATATAGTAGATATATAGTTAAAGAGCTAAAGGAAGCCATGACTGAAATTTAAAATAAAGTAGGAGAATAATGTCCAAATTATAGAATATTGATAGAGTTAGAAATTAGAAGAAACCAAGTAGAAGTCAGGATTTGTGAAGTTGCTGCTGAGGGAATATTTTATTGACACATGTCAACTGTATATAATAATGAGCTTCATTATGAAAATTTCATGCATGTTTATCATGTATTTTGGTCATTTTTGCCCCCTATAACCTTTTCTTATCCCTCTCCATTGTCAGATCTTTTTTTTTTTTCCTGTGAGTCTGTGAATTTAACTAAGGTTGCTTGTAAGAGTTGGGTGAGAGGCTCTCTATGGGTGCCAGGGCACCTTATCTGTGGCTATACTACTGTAGAAAATGTCTCTCTTTCCCTTAACTACCATTAACTGAATTATATCCTCCGGGAAGGCTGGGGCGTTATGTTCCCTTTCCTCTCTGAGGGAAGTGTTCCTGGGGCCGGTCTTGTGGAGATAATCACAGCTGCTGAGAGTCCGGGAGTGCAGCAGCTGTGGCAGGTAGAAGAAAACATTCCATAAGTCACCTCGTCCTCCAACTCTGACAACCTTTCTTTTTCCTTTCCCAGGATGCAATGCGACTTGGATCAGGCAGCGGCGTAGCGGACCCACTTAGGTAGGGCTCAGATTTCAGCACTTTGACTTGTTTTGAGACTCTGTGGTAATGGCTACTCTTTGCAAAAGAAGCCTCTCTGACCAAAGCTAACAGCAGCCCTGATCGATGGGCATAAGCAAAAACATTTAGAAGGTGATTGATAGGCACATCATGTCCAGTTAGCAAAGCAATGGCAGTAGCTTTCCATACACTGTTGGCTAGACTTACACAACCAGACATGAATTACTTGCTGTTAAGCAGGGCCTCCAGTCCAATCAGAAAGTGTTTGGTTACCCCACAACAGACGTCACTGTTGCACAAGTGGGAACCAGACTGAATGTTTATGGACCCTAAAATTCAGACCTCATCTTTAATATCAGTAAATCTTGGAGAGATGATGTCATGGGAGAAGAACTCTCAGGAAGAGGATTAGTACTCTTATGAAAACAATCAGAGAGTTCCCTCGTCTCTCTCTCCATGAGGATAATGTAACCTGGAAGAGATTATGCACCGTTCAAACCAACCTTAGATTTTAGTTTCTAGACTCTGAGAAATAAATGTGTGTTGTTTATAAGCCGCTCAATTTATAGTATTTGTTGTGGCAGCCCAAATGCACTAAAATTAAAAACACCAAAACTAAAAAACCAATAGAAGGGATGCTGGAGAGATGGCTCAGCTGGTAAGGACACCAGCTGCTCTTCTATGGACCTAGGTTCGATTCCCAGTACCCACATGGTAGTTTATGACGGTAACTCCAGTCCTAGGGGATCTGACACCATCTCCTGGCCTCTGTGGGCACAAGACATGCACACAGTGCACAGACATACATGCAGACAAAACACCCACACACATAAAATATATAATTAAAAAAACAATTATAAAAAAATCACTAGAAGGAACTAACAGCAGCTTTGAGCTGGCAAGAGGATGTGAACTTGGAATAATGTCAGTGGAGATGACTAGTTGGCGGAAAAGAGTAAAGAAAAATGAACAGAGCCTTAGAGATAGCTGGTCACATCGAACATTCCAGAAGAGTTTGAGAAAAGAAGGATAATGAGCAGATTGAATGTTTGAAGAAACCATGACTAAAGACTCTCCGAAGTTGATGGAAAATGTGAACCTGCACATCCAAGAAGCTTAACACACTCCCAGCAGGATAAACTGAAATATACTAACACCCAGATGCATACAGCAGAGTCAAAAGTCAAAGACAAATAGATTCCTGGAAGCAACAGCCGAAAAACAACTCCTCACACACAGAGGAAGCTCATAACAGTGCCATCCATAATAGTCAGGAGTAGAAACAGGTGTTTGGAGACATGGATGGACAAATGGATGAATGGGAAATGGGGGGCTAGATAATGGGATAATTCCACAGAGTCTAATTCAAGGTCAAAGGTATTTATTTAGGGTTTAACTCACAACAAGAATCATTGGGTTGGTCGCAGAATCCAGGAGGGGTGGGGTGAAGTCCAATGTGGTTCTCAGGAGAGGTCTGCCTTGATCCGCAGCACCAGCATCCAAGATCATGAGGTAGCTAAGAGATAGTGAACATGTACTCCTCCTGGGTCTTAAGGGGTCCTCGACTCAGCCACACCCTGGGGGGGACAGGTAGCTAGCAGTTACCTGTTGCCTACGAGGGGTAGTGCTTCAGGGTAAAGCACAGACAACCACCCCTGTAATGGATGGACACAAGGGGTTTTTATTTATTTATTTATTTATTTTTAAACATAATTTTTTTATTGATTCATTGGGAATTTCCCATCATGCACCCAATCCCACTCATTTCCCAGTTCCTCCATATCTGCCTTTCACCCTTGTAGCATCCCCCCAAAGGAAAAATTCAGAAGAAATGAAAATTTAAAAAATTTAAAAGAAACAAATAAAATAATAACAAACAAAAAACAAAAACAAAAAGAAAACAAACAAACAAACAAACAAACAAAACCCACTTCACTCTTCCATCTTTCCCCCTCTCCATCACCTCTTCCTTTGTCTTGGTGGCATTGGGAGCTGTGCTGTATCACACAATAGATCCTTTTGTTCAAACAGCTGTCCTTGCAAACATTCATTTTGAATGTGTTGTGGGTCAGGTTCAAGCCTCTGACTTCTGGTACACCATCAATACTGGACCTTCACACCAAAACTCCTCTAGGATATCCTGCTGTTGCCCCGAGTCATGGAGATCCTGCAGCTATGGTTCCTCAGGACCAGTCCCTTAACGCAGTCCAGCAGGTCAGGGTAGATGTTGGGGAGGGCCAACTCAAGGCTCTGGATGTGTGCCTGGGTGGTAGCTGAGTTGGTCAGTCTGGGCCACTGGGATACATGGACTTAAAAACTGTGGCATATCCACATAAAACAATATTGTTTAGTCATAAAAAAAAAAAAAAAAAGCAAAAAGCTCTGTCTGATAGATGTTACACACAGGTGAACCTTGGAAACATTCTTAATGAAAAAGAACCAGTCATAAAAGACTACATATCTTACGATTCGTTTCTATGAAATGTGAATAGGTGAATCCACAGAGACTAAAATAATCATGTTTGCCTAGGGTGGGAAACTGAAAGAATGAAAAATGGTCACTAATATGAATAAGGTGATTTAAAAAAAAAAAACCTCTTTGAATGAAATAGTAATGGCCAATGTTCAATATTGAAAATATACTAAAAGCACTAAATTAAATACTTTAAAACAGTGAGACCTGTGAATGTGTAGTTTATTCTAATAAAGCTTTTATTTAAACATAATCAAGCAGTCTACTTGGCAGGTTCTTCACTGTGGAAGGCCTGTTCTCACTTTTTCCCCAGGGTATTCTTGAGGAGGGAAAAGTGAGAAATATTTAGAGAGAAGGATAGAGGGGAGAGAAACAGATAGAAACACAGGATAGCCTTGGGAGGGCCTGGATCAATATCTACCAGCCCCTTCTGTCTCTTCAAAAGGGCTTTTTATAGGAATGCCAAGGGGAGGCACAAAAGACCTCCACCAGCACAGCCAAGTGCAGACCCCCCCAATCACCTGGTAACCATGCACGTGGGCAAGCCATCCCCTTATGCAGCCCTGCTGGGTAAAGCAAGCTCAGATCTCACTAGGAAACCTCTGTGGGCCTCCACACTTCAGGTAGGATGCTGGATGTCATCTTGATGAGGAATTTGAGCTACCAGGAAACTGCCCATCATAGCTGCAATTAGAGTGGAGTGCAGGGGTATGATGTCAGTCCTGTAGAAAATGATTTTAAATAGCCTGCAGATGGCTAAAATGAACTATGAGTCAGGTCCTCTTTTTGAAATCATGGAGGTTTTTGCTTTGTCCCCTAACCCTAGAAAGTAGAAAGGAAATGCCAATGAACAAAAGGTGCAGTTTATGGTTTACCTGGAATCCCCCATCATTATTTTATAAAAAATAAAAGCCTAAATTTCACATTAAAATTCTAAAGTCTAATTAAAATCATTGGCAAATGTTTTGTCTCTTTGTAACCCATCTGGAAACAGATAGCAACCTGGCCCATGTGCTGAAGGCATGGAAGAGCCTGTGCCTTTGGGGTCTTCTATTTTGGTCAATTCCAAGCCTTAGCAAACTTAAGACTGGCTTTAGGAGCTATTAAAATACTAACCCTGGCTCTCTTTGCCTCACTGTATTTTCTTCCTTCACCCCCATTACAGCATGATTAGGAGTGGGCTCAGGTGCTGCCAAACATAATCCAAGCAATCGCCCTGTGGTCTGTGGTCCCAGTTGGAGAGACACAGATCTTGGAAAACTCAACAGCTCACTAGTTTTCAATACGATCATTGAGAACCATGGCAAATGACTTATCTGAGGTCATATGAGATACAGAGGGGAAATTTCAACACAGATCTCATCACCTGCAGGACTGTGTTTTTCCTGCTTCTTTACATTCTTTCTCAAATATGGGCTAAAATAGCTCTGTTGCCCCAAGGGAATCAGTGGACTATGAGTCAGTACCACACCTTGCCCTGGCCTGTGGCTCAGGCAATCTAAATGTGCTTTTTTTTTTTTTTTTTTTTTTTTTTTTTTGCATACAAAAAGCATCTTGTTCAGAGAGAAGAGTGTGGGTAGTGGCCCATGGCCACTGCAGGAGCCAGCGGGCAAGGATGGATTTGAGACTACTTGGAGATCTCAGGAAGTGGAAACCTAAGGGCTCATGAATTAGTCGTTTCTTTTTCGACCAGAGCTACACACAATACTCAGCATTCAACTAGTTTTAACCACATGGATCACTGACTTCAATGTTGGATTTTCTGCAGGCATCTGACATCATGACACTACTCTGTTGAAATCCCAATTCACAGAGAGAGGGATGCAAGGATGAGGAAGGAGAAGAACACTGAGAAATCAGGTCAAAGTAAGAGGTGGGATCCAGGACCTAAAGGGCCTGAGGCTGCATTTTAAAGAACGCCATCTTGAATGCCATTTTGTCGATAACAGGACACATTGCAACATTCTCAGTCCAGGTACAATGAGGACAGAATTGCTGTTTTGAGGCTGCATCAGGAAGAGAAGTGGGAAGGATCAGAGACCAGTTAGGAATGAGCTTGGCCTGACGTGTAATCATGGCCAATAGTGCCCTCCAAGCTTGAGACCTGCTACTTTAAGTAACTCTTTCCGGGCATGGCCTCAGGAGGCATGGCAGTCAGCACCGTTTCACCTGCTGCCCCTTCATGTACTCAGAGACATGCTTATGATCAGATTTGAGACTTGAATTTCAGAGAGACAAGTTTGGATGATGGGTGTAAATGTTACAAGAAAAACTGGCATGGGGAAGAGCGGAAAAGAGGAGTGGAGAGGGATAAAGAATAGAAATTATGTTACCCAGATGAGAAGACTCAAGAGGTCACTTGAAAACTTGTTTTGTAAGAACTGCTTTAAGGATAGTGCCAGAAGTTTGAAGCTGTGTAACTTCTTTAGTGATTATGTTTATCTTGAGATGCATTGTAAAGAGCTTAGATATTAAATAAACAAACCATCTCATAGTGAGTTCATGCACATATATCACGCCAAAGAGGTAAAGGGTTATCGAACCTCAAGAAGCAAGCTGGTCAGCAATTTCGTTTGACACTGTTTTCTGGAGCAGGAGCCAACCCTAACTTTACATCTCAAGCGGACTTCAGATTTTCCGTGAAAAATGTGCACTCTCTGGGGGCTGGGGGGTGGAGGAGATTAGGGCTAGAAGCCAGTTACCCGGTCCCTGACTGGAGCACGTGGGCAGATGTGAAAGTGGGGGTGATGTTCAGACCACACATTGGTTTCCTTGTGAAAATGCCAATGCAAATTTGTAACCATGGCAACAAAACAGCACTATTAAAACACAAAATCTCTATGCCATTGCACTTAATTCACACACCCCTCCCTGCCCCCAAACAAACCAAACAAACCCGAACCCTCTGGTTTCTTGCTAATAAGTAAAGTTAGCATTTATTCTTGTTTATCCATTTCATTGGGAAGATCTTGTTAAGAGATTCCAATTCCTCTATGACCCTTCCCAGTGCAAAGGAAATCATTTTAAAAATGTAATCTGGATTTGAAGATGACAACTCCTTATGACTCTAGAAGGAGGGAGATTTAGAGACAACCCAAATAAGAAATGAAGAAAAGGCTTTAGAGCTTTCTTATTTTGGCACAAAATGAGAGATGGGGGCCAAGGGTTAGAACTGCTAGAGGACATAGAGAGAAGAGAGAAGAAAAAATTCCTGTAGAGCTCACAGAGCTCTTTCTAGAGATCAGGGCTGGGACTGAGGAGAAGAAGGTGGTCATGGCGCTATCAGGTCAGATCTTGTCTTTAATCATATGTTTTTATATTTTGTTACTTAACAGATTTTGTTCCACTCATTTGATTTTTTTTTAAATTTCATTTTCTTAATATATTTTCTGTGCCCTTTAAAACTGATATCTGATGTTTCACTTTGCCTCAGTTCCTGCCTTGTTAAGGACAAATATTTACAAATAAGGGAAAGATATATAGTATACATTAGAAATTCTGGTTGCACTTTGAGCTCTACTTGAGAGGTGAGGGAATGTTCTCCATGCTTACAGACCCCAGCACCACCTCATGGCCAGGGACATTCCTCTGAGCAAGGCAAAACAATGTCATGCTCTCTTCCTCTGAGAGCTTTGAAGAGTTCCTGGTTGTAGACAATTTGGTTATACACCTTAGTAAAAATGTCTTATTTTTCCTATGCTTCAGCTTGAGTGAGTTTTTTTGGATCTGTGGATTTATAACTTTCATCAAATTAAGAAAATAATCCAAGCTTTTTGTTGAAGTATTTTTATGTTCCCACCTCTCCCATTTCCCCTCAAGATTTTTGTTTCTCCAGTTGCATATGTATTGGACCACTTGAAGATCTTGGATGCTCCATCTGTCTGTTTTTTCCAAATTTAGTTTCATTAGAGATGGGTTATGTTGCTGTGCCTTCCAGCTCACTAATTCTACTTTTTTTTAGGTCTAACTCACTGTTTATCCTAAATTTCAGGCACTTAATCAAATGAAGTTCTAGTTAGGTCATTTTAAATATATTTCATTAATATGTTTAATCTTCCCTTCACCTTTTTGAACACGTGGAATATGATACTAACTGCCCTTGTCTACCAATTCTAACATCCCTGTTACTTGTGGTTAATGTTTTGTTATATTTTCTTGCTTCTTTAGATACTTAGTAATCTTGGATTAGATACCAGATATTGTAAATTCTTCTTGTTGTCTGGTGGTTATTTTCATATTCCCATAAATATTTTTAGTTTTGGTTCTAGTAGACAGTGTTCTGGAAACAGTTAAGATTCTTCTGGGCTTCATATTAAAGCTTTGTGAATTAAACTTACATCAGTGTTTACTTTAGGGTTAACTTTCCCCCCTCACTCCAGATTCTATACCCAATGAGCTATGAACTAAGAGGTTTTTCCGCTCTGGCTGATGAGAACACAAGCCATTTCCCATCTATGTGCGCCTAACCCTATATTAGCCTCAGGTGATTTTCCTCCCTCTAGATCCTGTTCAGACACTGGCTGAACAGTTAACTAGACTCCACACTTCTCAGCTGTCTGTGCAGCTCTGTCCACTCTGATAGTCTGTCCTGAGAACTCTGTCTTGGTGTCCTGTAATTCCAGCTGCGTCTCCTTAAATCCAGGAGACCTCCCCTCTGTGTCTTGGAAGAAACATTTCAGACAGAAAGCTGGGACAATCAGGGAGCTCAGATCTTTTGTTTCCAGGAGAGCCAGCTAGGTCTTTGTCATGCCTCTTTGCTTGAAGTGAAAATCTTCAGCTTTATGGTTTTTGAATGTGGTTGATGAATAATATTTTTGGCAAACAGTAAATTACATCTGGACAGACCAATTAAAGCTTTCTGAATATTTTAAGATGCCCTCATAAAATTTACATCATTTTCAAGTGTTGAAACATAATTCTCATAATCTTACACTCATACTTTTTACATAAATACTTGGGGAGCAAGTCAAAGTTTTGTTTCTCATTAATGAGGTAACTGGAAGGATGCTAAAGTTAGTTATCAAAGTGAGACAAAGAAAGCAAATGACCGATTAGAAGGAGGAATAGAGGGAGGAAAAGGGAGAAAGGGAGAGGAGGAAAAGAAGGGGGAGAGGTAGAGAGAGGGGGAATGCATACTGGAATAAATATTCTAATTTAAAAATAAAACTGGCTAGTGTTCCAGAGGGCAGTAAAAGTCATATGACCTCTGGGTATATCTTCTTCAATTAACAAAGATAATTTTTATCTTTTCATGCAAAATTTATTTGTACCATATCACATTCATTTTCTGCAAGTTAACATCGAAACCTTTATGGATTGAAATATATCTGATGTTTAAATTGATGGTGTTAAGTAAAATAGTAGTTATTTTCTCCTCTGGTTGGATGGCCCAGTGTTTTCCAGAGGCACTGAGTAGCTGCCACAAGTCATCTTTTGATTTATTGTCAAGTTTTGGAAAACTTAGCCGGGAACTCCTTGTAAATCACTGAGATCTGCAATCACCTAGTTAGATGCAATCACCTGCATCTGAATTTGCTCATTTAATGAAAAGATTATGCTAAAGGGTGGTGATTTCTAACTGTGGTATTTGTATGTTAGAATCAACTGGGGGGTGCTTTTCAAAACTAGGAAAGCCAAGACCTGTTACCAAACCAACTAAATTAGACTCTTTGAGGGTGTAGCCTGGGCATCATTAGCTCTTTAAAAAGGCCCATAGTTATTCTAATGTTCAGTTAGGGCTGAAAGCCACTGGTCTAGACAGGGTTGCTCAGACCCCTTTCAATAATAACGCCCTGTGACTCTCCAGCTCGGAACACAGGCAAATCACTCTTGCACTGAAGACCGTAGACATAAATACAAGCTCTGCTGACTGCAAAGCATTCCCAGTGACTTGAAAATGATTCAGGGCTGCCAGCATTCATCCCATGGTGTGGAAACTGCGGGAAAGGCCAGGGGTGGGAGAGCTGAATGACTGGCCTTTGTGTTCCAATTATAGTCAGCTCGAGTTGTTAGAAAGAGATAGGAATGTCTGCTGTCAATTTCTCTTAGAAAAAGATAGATCGGAATTCATTTTGGGTCCCTGCCTCTAGCCTGCTGAGCTTGGCCCTGCCCCCAGAGTGAAAGTCCTTTCACTCAGTTATTATTGGAGATTGCATTTCTGATTCCAGACTGGACATTAATAAATTCAGGCCATGGCTACTAATATTCACCAAAAAGAAAATACTGCAGCAAGAACAAGCCTTTGAAATGGCCTCAGACAATGGAGCTCTATTTCAAACTCCATCCCTTCATGCTTGTTATCGCTGAAAAGCATTTTTTTGTAGCCTTTATTAAAAATGGAAAAAAAATCATTTTTGAAAGCATGGGCTTTTGAAGCTTCTCTTGTTAGTATGTCAATGAAGAACATGCAGAAAACATAACTAGCTGAGGAAGGCAGACATTAAGGAAAGCAAACCTGATATGTTTAAAACATTTTTTGTATGTCTTTTAAATATAAGAGGTGTTTAAATCGAAAATCAGTGTTGATTTATTTTCAAATGGCTTTAGGTATCTTTCTTAATTGTATGACTTCTTTGGTGTGCTACCATAGTGAGTAATACTAACAGAAGCCCAAGTATTAAACCCTTCACCTGGTTCTTGATTATTATGTCATATTTGTTAGATATTCTTTTTTAATTCATCCATTTCTTCCCTGATACTATTTATGATAATAAGCTTCCCTCCCTTATAATGAAATGTCCCTGATTGTGTAATAATAGTTAAAAGAAGGGTCATGTGCAAAAATTTAAAAGGGAGCAGTGAACTTAGGATTGCAAATAGCATTGATGGATGACGTAACTGAACTAGAAAGTCCTAGTTTTGAAACATTATTCTTCGTTTATGTGAATTATTGTGAGGTTATCTGAAAGAATTAATGATTGAGATCTCTTTTTAATGGAAAACACATGTTATAAAGGAAAACAGAGTACATGCGGGAGGGGACCCCAGACATCAGGAGCTCAATATGTACATATTACTCTTGTCTTTTGCTTGCCATTTTGGGGGAGTAATAGGTCACTTAATATCTCAGAGTCACAGTTTTCTCATCTGTCAAATGGCTGTACAGGTTACTATTGTCCCTACCTAACTCATTCCAGGTGTGAAATCTACAAGATGGTTGAGGACATAGTTCTGGAACTCTGCAGAGGAGCTGGCCTGAGCGTGAACAGTTGGTAGTGATTGGCTTGGAGGTGCTGTTAGCTGAGTCTTGGGGACGGATGAGGTCACCCAGGGAGAGAATGGAGAGCTAAAAGAATGGAACACAAGAAATGACTGTGGACAGAGAAACAGCTTAGGAAGAAGTCAGGGAGCGAGGAGAAAAGCATGGGAAGGTTGTTAATATTCTGATCTGCCCCTTGAAATCCTGCCCCTTGGTGCCGCCCTGCATGTAAAAGAAAAAGTCCGCCCCTTCTTCTCTCTCTTCTGCTTCCCTCCCATGAGGTGCGCACCCTCGAACCCCTCTCTCTCTCTTCCTCTCTCCCTCCTTTCTGCCTTTTCCTATCTTTCTCATTATCCCTCATTATAATAAACCATTTCCACACGGATGCAGCCTCTGGGTGGTGAATGTCCACCCGCTGCCCTGCCGCCATGCCCGCATGGAGTGGGTCACCAGCCAGCCCTCCGCTGCATCTGCCCAGCCAGCACGTTTCCCTGCACACATAAGATACCCTGGGGAGGCGGGGGTGTGGGTGTGGGTGTGGGTGGAGGTGTGGGGTGTGGGGGTGTGTGGGGGTGTGGAGGGTGGGGGTGGGGACACAGAACTGGACACAGGTAATAATCATAACTAAGGTGACTCCTCCTCCGTTTATAGCCCTAACCTTGTCTTGCCCCAGGCTATCCCGTCCCAGTGACCATCACCTACCAGCTGCTCGGTAAGCAAACAGCTGTCTCTCTGATTACTTCCTCCTTCCTCCCATCAACAAGTCGTCTTATCAGTTCCTGAGGATCCTTGAATTTGTTCACGCCTCTTTCTCTTTCCATTGGTACCTTCCACCTGTCCTCTGACCCATTAGCCTGCCTTCTCTGCCTGGACACTGGCAACCGGCTCCTCAGTGGTCTCCCCGCCTCTTATCCCGCCTCCTCACATGCCTGGACCATTGCCACTGGGAAGAGTACTCATAAAAGCACAAGGAAGATCCTACCATTTCTCTGCTTGACCCCTAAATTGCTACTGTGGCACCGCATATGGTTCCTGCCAGGCTCTTAAACCTCACTCTGGACCGTTCCCTCTCACACTCCCTAAACCCAGCTGCAGGGACCTTTTCGCTATTTTTGAATATACCCAATTCTTCCCACGGCCTTGGCCCTTGCCTTTGCTAGTCCTCTATGGAAAGCCGTCTTCCCCAGGCTTGCTCAGGGCTGGCACTGTTTTTCAGGGAGGCCTCACCTGAAGTGTTGCCTCCACAGAGGGGCCTTCCCTAGCCACCCCATCAAATTAACAGTCACGCAGTGTACTAGGTGCTTAGTGCCTTTGTTAACGACACTAAGAGTCTTACAGTGAGGAGAAATCTGAGGCCAAGGTTTGTTTCCCTCTGAGGGCTGTGAGCAAGAGTCTGCTGCTGTCTTTGGTTTGCACACTGGCTGGCTGCTTCTTCCTTTATCCTGCCTGACCCATGAGCTTCCCTTTGTGAGTGCCTCTGTCCAAATGCTCCACCCCTTTATAAAGCTATGGCTCAAACTGGAGTAAGGCTCACGTTGATGGTTTCTCTTTAACTTGATTACTTCTATAACAAGGCTTTGTACCCCAGAACGTCAACAAGTCAAGGAGGGGGCACAACTCTCCCCACAAAGGCACAGCCGAGGACCATCCTATCACACGGCTGCATTTTCTTCACAGCATTTGACCCTGTCTGAAATTATATTGCTTACCTTTACTTATTCACCACTGAAATCTCCATTGGGGAGGTGGGGAAAGCCTTGCCTGTGGAGGAGAATCTGCCAGCGTTCTCGACATATCCTGTTACCATAGATACCAAAGGCACCTCGCTGCAAGCTTCTGCAGCTTTCTCTTGGAGGTTTCCCCTAGCATGCTTGCTGTTACATGAATCAGGAGGGGGATGCTGGGAAAGGTCATGACAGGTGAGCCTTGGTAGAGGAATCCCCCATCTTCCTCACCTATTGGAGGCAGCTGAGGTTATTTTTGGCCATCGCCGAGCTGTTGTTATAGGACTGAGCCGAGTTACCCATAGCGTTCACCAGTGTACCTGTGTTGGCTTTTCTTTCCCACCTGGCCATTCTTGAGTTCCATACTAGAGTCTCCATGTCTCCAGTCAACGACTTACACTCCATCGTGTCCCTGGGAGAACCCACTGTAAGAAGGTCTTTATCATCTTGTATCCTGACCCTTAAAAGCCCATAATACAAATGTGTGGTAAATGTTCAATATATAATAATGGATGAATGAGCAGAGGTCATGCCTGACACTATCAAATGATGCACAAAGGTTTCTGGTAAAAGATACTTTTAAACAAGAGCAATGTGGCAATTACGGGGGTCACTGATGGAAGAAGGGGTAAAAGTCTAGTTCGGGTGGATGGTCAGAGTTGAATAATAGGCAGCCGGAGCAGGAGAATTAGCTTTATTAGGTTGCAGGGTAGAAGAATGATTTGACTTTTTTTTTTTAATGAGAAGTGTTTCTGTATATTTGATGCTGACTTAATGGCAAAGGAAAGGAGGAAGGTAAATGGGGGGGGGGGGGGGGGAAGGCTATCGATCAGCCTTAGATGGCAAATTACTGTCTGTGTTAGAAATACAGATAGAGGGCTGGGTGGCAGTGGCGCACACTGGACGGTGGTGGCGCACGCCTTCATTCCCAGCACTTGGGAGGCAGAGGCAGGTGAATCTTTACATAGTGAACTCCAGGACAGCCAGGTCTACACAGAGAAATCCTGTCTCCAAAAAAACCAGAAAAAAAGAAAAGGAGAGAAAGGGAGAAAGAAATACAGATTGAGGATTTAGCCAGTTCAGGAGAGAAAGAGAGAGACCTTTGTCTTCTAAGAAAGGAAGAGAGAAAGTAAGACCCAATAGAAGGGAACACAAGTGTATACACATACAAAGACAACACTTTTTAACATTTATCACAGAGTATTTAGAATATATATGGAACCGTACAAAATAACTAACACTTACTGGACATATGCAATATTTTAGGTTCCGGTCTATGCACTTTCACACGTTAACTAATTCACTCTTCAAACTGCCATGTGAAGTGGGCGTTGATGCTATCTTCTTCCTGTACATAAGAGAGATGAAATCTACTGCTTAAAAATCAGAAGACTCCTAAGTGGTGGAGTCAGGCTGCAAACTGGGAACCAGTGGTGTCGGATCCGGAGTGATTCATGTTGGACACAAAGGAAAATCCAACGGAGAATCCTGAATCTAAGAAGGCAATACACATTGGTGAAATTCTTAGGTCTACACTAGTAGAAAAGTCATCAGGACTTTGTGCCTGTATCCTCTCTGTCCTTGGGACACGGATGGTGACTGTGAGGAGGGAGATGGACAGCACACTGTCCTGGAGCTCAACTTGGAGATGCTGCTCCATGGAAAAGGGGGAGAGGGGGAAAAGGGGAAAGGGGGAGAGGGGGAAGAGACACTGACTGGGCATTTTGAGCAGCACTGAAGAGCTTGAGGTTGCAAAGACTGAATTTGGGGAGGGCTCAGTCAGAGGCTGAAGTGACTGTCTCTAGGGACAATGGGCTGTTGGAGGGTTGCCATGGGAGATAGAGAGGCTGCCAAGGAAAGCAAGACACAGAGAGGGAATGTAGTTGGAATGGCGGCTTCTTCATTTCCACCCTGAAACCAGCATTCAGTTCGCAGAGTTTTAGAGTGAAGAGTTTAATAGGCAGTGACCTCAGAAAAATCACTGATAAGAGAGATGGGGGTAGGGCCAGAGAGAGAGCTCAGGGGCTGAGAGTGCTTGCTGCTCTTCCAGAGGACCCAAACTGAGTTTCCTGTATTCATGGCAGGTGCCTGTAATTTCGGCTCCAACAGGATCCATCACTTCTTTTCTGGATTCTGTACACATGGGAGCATGCATGAATGCACAAGCGTGCACATGGGCGCACACGTGCACGGGCACACACGTGCACGCACACTTAAAGAGTGAAAAGAGTGAGATGGGAGGCAAAGAAACCAATTGAGAGTGTGTGTCCAAGATGTTTGTAGCCAAGTGCTCGTGGGGCACTGTGGGAGCCAGTGTGGACATACTCCTTAGAGTCATCCCCTGCTGGAGAGGCACGGCCGCCATCACCACTGTGAACTAGTTTTCCCTGGTGTTGGTTCAGACTGCACGTCGTCAGCAGCAGTCATTGGTTGATGACATCAGCTGACATAGATGTAGGCAGAGTGGACTCTGGAGGCCACAGAGGTACTTTAGGTGGAAAGATGGTGCCTGTGGGCGTCTGATACACCAGGGAAGCTTTACGGAGTGAGTGTCCTTCTGAAAATCTTGATAGGGGGTATTGGTACATGGCTTAAAATGTGAGAACAAGAGCATACACTGAAAAGTGATTCCCCTTTCCCTCCCTCCTTCTCTGTCCGCTACCGTCGTAACTTCTCACACTTCCTGTCAAAGCTGGTGCAATTGTGTGTGTGTGTGTCTGTGCTTTACATGGATAGGTATTAAAGGTACAGATATTTAGTATATTATTAAAGATATGTGTACTGGCTGGTTTTGTGTATCAACTTGACACAAGCTAGAGTCATCAGAGGAAGGAGCCTCGGTTGAGGAAAAGTCTCCATGAGATCGGGCTGTAAGGCATTTTCTCATTTAGTGATCAATGAGGGAGGGCCCAGCCCGTGGTGGGTGGTGCCATCCCTGGGATGGTGGTCCTAGGTTCTGTAAGAAGGTAGGCTGAGCAAGCTAGGGGAAACAAACCAATAAGCAGCACCCCTCCGTGGCCTCTGCATCAGCTCCTGCCTCCGGGACCCTGCCCTGTTTTTGAGTTCCTGACCTGACTTCCTTCAGTGATGAACAGAAATGCTGAAGTATAAGTCAAATAAACCCTTTCCTCCCTTGTAGACAAATTTCTAAAATGGTCTTATTAAATAAAAACCACGGAGCCAAATATAGGGGTGAAAGCCTTAGATCTGGGAAATAGGGAGAGCCTCCAGGGGATCCTTTACTCAGTTCTGCCCTTCACAACCTCCAGTGTTGAATTTCCCCAAAGCAGTGGGCTTGGCCTCCAGCACGAGGTTGAAGAGTGAAAGTGGAGGAAGTTGAGCAGAGGAGGGTGGGGAGATCCCGCTGGAGAACTTCCTGAGCTGACCAGGTCCTGGGTGCGGACATACCAGGAAGTCACTGGCAGGGTGGAGCAGGGTTGAAGGTTGAGGAGGCAGAGGATCTCCACTGAGCTGTGAGGTGCTGAGCTGATGGGGCTGCTCATCTCTGTACCACGTTAACTCGTGGACCTCCGTTAGAGAAACCCACTTCCCCTCAGATCTAGCAGGGAGCCGGAGTGAGATGCTTCCTCATCTCTCTTCCGCGAGTAACAGACTCTCCACACTTGAGCTCGCTGAAGAAGCTCATCCATCACGAGGCTGCCCCAGGGGACAGGAAATGGTGTCTCCATGTTTTAGGATTGCATTTGTGGCAGAGAGACAGGCAGGGGGCTTTTTCTCAGCTCCTTAGCAGCTCCAAGTAAGTATCAATTAGGTGGGTGGCTAACTCTTTTTACATCTTCAGTTTCCTGAGTCCTTCTGACACTGTCAACCCTGCTCTGGTATGCACTGCTTCCGTGGTAAAACCAGAAGCTACAATAAGGACAGGGGCTAATGCGGTGGATTGAGTAGGAGTTGTGTTCAGCACTAGGCATCTGGGGTAAAATCAGACATAAGTTTTTCCTCTCAAAGACCCCCCCAAATGTAGACATAAGCACCCCACAAAAGCTACAGCTGCTCCACAGTTTCCCCAATCCCTTAACCTCCTTTCTTTGTTACCATTTGTTTTTCTGTACACTAGTAAACGGGTGTCTCTCATCCCCAGTTTTCAGGGAGCTCCTCCAGGAACCACCCCCCTCAGTAACCAGGGGAGTCTGTATCTCTTCAGACAGTCTAAAGTCATAAAGCCACCACTGCCTTCAGGGACTATGGGGGAAAAACATTTCCCTCCTGGACAAGGTTTTGTTGAAAAATAAAAAGAAAATGGACATATATGGCTTAGGTAACTGACAATCTCTAACAAACGTCCTCAATTTTTTTTTCAAACTGTGTTTTTTATTGTGGTACAGTATCCATAACATAAATTTTACTCTTTTAACCGTTTGACGTGCGCAGTTCATTGGCGTTAAATATTTTCACAGTGTCACGTCATGGCCACCCCCGTTGGCTTCCAGAGCCTCGAATGGTAACTCTGTGCCTATTAAAGAGCAGCGCCCCATTCCTCGTCCTCACAGACACTATTCATTTCTGTTTCTGTCTCTGTGAATTTAGTGCCTTCTGCCAGGAGACCCGTGTCTACCTCACTTTGCCTCCCCTAGAGTTTTCTAGTTTCACTCCCGATGAAGAACACATCAAACTCCATTCCTTTCTATAGCAGAATTACATTCTGTTACATGGAAAAAAAATTCAACATTATTCGTCTGGTTGCTGGACATTTTGGTTGTTTCCAGTTTGGGGCTATTGTATACAGGCTGCTAGGAATATTAATGTGTAAGTATCTAGGCTTCTGTTTTAATCTGTTTGGGAGACGAGTGTATACTATGGACTAGAGTTAATAAGATTGCGTGATAATTTTATTTTTAACTCCTGAGTAGCTGCCAAGTGCGCTTTACATTTTGTGTTTTATCTAGTGTTTACAGGCATGCTTTAATATACCATTGAAGCTCTGGTGTCCAGGGGCTGTCTTCTTGGGGTCCCATGCTGCAGTTAGTATGATAAAAATCACTCCCATTTTAGAAATGTGAAACACAAATAAGAGGATAAGTCAGCAGCATCATATCCCAGCCTTCTCTTGGTAATGAGATCTCTGCTAATTCAACTCCTGGCTCTGACTCTTGGAAGCCTCCCCGTGTGCTCATGGGTAACCTTACTGCATCTATACTGGAGTCTTTTGGCCAGTCTGGACTTGTAAAAATCCACATGTGGAGGTTTCAGGCAGGAGCTATTTGTACACTCAGGCTCGATTTGCTCAGGATCGCTTGCAAGCCAGCCTGCCACCGTTTGACAGGGAGAAGAGATGAAGTTAGCTCATTCTGTGCCTCGTTTCCAGTTCAAGGTGGACGTTAGCAGGGTGGTTAAGAACGTGGTATCTCAAGCCAGGTGGCTGGAGCACAAATCCTGGTGCTCCATGCGACTTCTGTTGGAATTACTTAACTTCTCTGTGGCTAGTTGTCCCTCATGTAAATTAGGGATTCATAGCAATAATTTGCTTCACAAGTTTGTTAGGGTCTCAGCGTTTGTCAGTCGTGCTCTTCCAATGACACCCGGGCTCTGTAAACGCTCCCTGACTGTGGGACAGAGTCGGTAGTGTCGACAGGATGATGACGTAAGCTCTCCACACGGCAGCAATTAATAACGTGTGTCATTGCTGTAACTCTGAAAACTCAATCACAGGGCAAGGGTGGGGCCCAGCGGCAGAGTGCTTACCTAGCATTTGTGAGGCCCTGGATTTGAACTCCAGCAGAAAACAAACACCAAACCCAAACAAACAAACAACAAACACAGGCTCAAAATAAACAAAATTAGGATGGATGAAACAGCGTGTCAAGTGGGTTGAAAATTCACTGGGCATTCTCTCTGGCCCAGTATCACAAGGTTGGAAGATACTAACCCCATGGTGTTTTCTTCCTCACCTCCGGATTACAGACACCTACCTACATCATCATTTACTGAGCAAAGGTCAGGCTTGAGAAACTATTAACACCAGGGCATACAAACATTCAGACCCGGACTAGCCATCGGCTACAGTTTGGTGCTTACGGCCAGGTCTGGGCTAAAAAGCTGAGGGAGACCGTGGGCAACATGGAGAGGGTTCAAGGCCAAGGACATGCTCGAGGAAGAGGTGGGACTCTGAAGAACTGCTTAGACTAGATGTTGGCAGCTGAAGATGGGAGCGGGGTGAATGGCAGCCTTGTCTGAGGACTTGGGCTCGTTTCATAAATGACAGAAACAACTTCTTACTAAGGGGACATACAAGGTCTCCTCTATGATCACGCAGCTGTTGGGGAGAAATGGAAGCCACAGTACCAGTCTGGTGGTTGTAGCAAAGATGGATGATCCTGAAAAATCCCACCCTGACACAGCAAATTTCCACACTGCTGAGTCCATGTGGGTGGGAACTAGACGTTTGTGGAGCAGTG
>CABHPP010134123.1:0-26983 GCA_902168425.1 Peromyscus attwateri
TTAGGAGTGAACCCACGCTTACTCTTCTACTGTCTTGCTCTTTCTAATTGGTGTGTCTAGAACATTCGTAAAGAAACCATTCCTCAATGGTTTGGTCACTTCAGAAAAGAGAATAAATGATGATTCTTCCTCCCAGTTGTTTTTTAAAAGTGAGGTGGTGGCACACGCCTTTAATCTCAGCACTAGAGAGGCAGAGGCAGAAGACTCTCTGTTTGGGGCCAGTCCAGTCTACATAGGGAGTTCTAGGCCAGCTAGAGGTACATGGTGAGACCCTGTCTCAAAAAAACAAAGTAGATCCTAGCATCCTTCAAAGTGTTAATGAGTTTAATTTTGTAGGGAAATGTGGATTTAAGCATGCTTGGTATATTCTAAACCATGGTGATTATGGCCTTACTGGTGCCCAGAGTGTCCCACTGGAGAGAAGCAGCCTCTTCCCCTTGGTTCTGAGCCCCTTTGATGCAGCAAATGGCCTCTGCTCTGTGAAGGTGTTCTTGATTCACTTCATACACTCCCTGCCCGGGACCTGGACTGGACCGTTTCTCTAAGAAGCCTTGATTCTGTTTCATGAGAAACAGATTAGATTTGATTCATGGTTTCCTGCCTTCTGAACAGGGCCACATCAGGCATCACATCTTCCTGGGATGGTGTTTTCTCTGCCCCATTGGTTTCCTAGGTAGAACACCTGCCCTCTGGGTTGAATCCCAGGTCCTGGGGCCTTCCAACCCTCCCATTGTGGAAACCAGTCAGCCACAAGCAGCCACAGGGTCGTTCCACACCATACATTGTCCTTTGGCTTATGCCATGGAAATCTATCCTGGCTAAGGAAACCTGGTGTCATCCAGACGTGTTGCTGAGAAGCTGGTGTGCACTTTGCTTCAGAGCCTGAAATGCCATTTGTATGGTCCCTGAACTTTTGAGAAGGTGGGGTCTCTACTGAGGGTCCGGATAATGAATAGTTCCCAACATGAGTTAAGCTAGGAAAAGAAAAATCTTTTCCACGTGTTTCCATAGACATAGCATCTACTCCATCTTCACAGCCTTCCCTGGGAGGGGCACTAAGGTTTGAACTGTTAACCTTGGCTTCCAGCCATGGAGACCAGGCTTCGAGAAGATGGAGGGCAATGTGGCCAGAGTCCATGGCTACTGAGTAATGAGGCCACACCACAGCCCAGCCTCCCTGGCCAGTGCTCTTTCTGCTTCACACTGCTACTTCTGGCCGTGCTGGGTCTTGACTAGAGAACTAGAAACCCAGGGGCCATCCTGTAAGATGAGGCTCAGCTCTGTGACGCCACAGGGGCCTGGAGAGCTGAAAGGTGCACCTGAGCACAGTCATGTGCTCATGTCATGTTTGTAGCTCATGTCAGTCCTCCAATCCTCTAACATGCTTGTATCCAGCTGTCACTGGGTAAAATCAAAGACTGGGGGCCTCTCCATGTCTCTTGTGCTAGACTTTGACCTTCATTATACTGGGGGACGTTTGGTGCTGGTATAAAGCGAAGAGAAACAGATAAGGTTATGTCCTAGCTCTTGAGCTTCTGAGGGTCCAGGTCCAGGCAGTTGAGTGAATTCCCAAGAATGCTTTTGACTTTAAGATGCTTTATCCCCGTGATGGGACAGCTATTCCTTCAGGCCACACATCTGTGCAGATCAACCTGGGCATTGTGCACTCATTCACTGCTTGTTCTTCTTGATGCTATTCCCAGCGTGGATTTTGTGAAGTGGTCCTCCCAGGGGATGCTGAGGATGAGTCCAGATGCCATGAACGCCCTCTTTAAGCCAACCATTGACAGTATCATTGAGCACCTCCGTAAGTATCAGATGGGCCTCAGCCGCTTGTGAGACAGAACTTGGAATAGGGACAGTTACTGAGGCAGCCTAGCTGGTAGTAACGTGGATCTGGAAGCTACAAGGTTGGAGCCTCCTGGAGTGGGCAGGGATTGGGCACATCATGAGGGAGGCTGCTGGACATGGCTCTGTGTATTGTTCCTCTAATTCTGCAGAGCTGAGAAAACTGAGGACCTGCCCTTACTTAGGCTTCACTTTGGCCTTGAAGGTCAGAGGTCAAGAAACTCTGAAGCCATACTACTCTAGAGTGACAAGCCCTGGGAATTTATCTTGTCTGAAGTATCAGGATAACTTAGGAATCCTTGCCTCACTGGGAAAGAAGGAACTGTTTAGTGAACCGAGGAAGGGTTCCAGCAAGACAGAGTCTGTTCTTGCTGTCATCTTGTGTATTGGTTATCCTCACCCAGAGACACACAGTAACCTGATGGAGATTTTCTTTTCAGGATCCAAACATCATACCCTTTATTCATCCCTCACCTACCTTTGCGAATATCAGAGACAATTATTTCTAGCAGCTTGGACCACATGTTTAAAGGAATACTATTGTTATGAAGAATGAATTCTAATTAAAGTCACCACCACCTCTGACAAATTAGGCTTCCACTTGGCACAGCCCTGGCCTTTGTTCCAAGGCATACAGTCTGTAAACCTTTCTTCATAAGACTAGCTCAGCACAAACTCCGTTTGATGAGCTCGGGCAAAGCCAGTGATGCCCATAGGCTCAGATAGCTGCATTTCCCCCTTGCTGGCTTGCTTTGGGTAACCTGATCTTCCCTTCTCCTTCCCTTTCAGGGGACCTGTTTCAGAAGCCCGAGGTTTCCACAGTCAAGTTCCTCTTCCTGGTGGGTGGCTTTGCGGAGGCGCCCCTTCTGCAGCAGGCAGTGCAGGCTGCCTTTGGTGACAAGTGCAGGGTCATCATCCCCCAGGACGTGGGCCTCACCATCCTCAAGGGCGCTGTCCTCTTCGGCCTGGACCCTGCTGTCATCAAGGTGCGCCGGTCTCCTCTCACCTACGGAGTGGGTGTGCTGAACCGCTACGTGGAGGGGAAGCACCCTCCTGAGAAGCTGCTGGTGAAGGACGGCACACGCTGGTGCACTGATGTCTTTGACAAATTCATCTCTGCTGACCAGTCCGTGGCCCTGGGGGAGCTGGTCAAGCGCAGCTACACTCCAGCCAAGCCCTCCCAGCTGGTCATTGTCATCAACATCTACAGCTCTGAGCATGACAACGTCAGCTTCATCACTGACCCAGGGGTGAAAAAGTGTGGTACGCTCCGCTTGGATCTCACGGGGACCGGCGGCACAGCGGTGCCTGCCCGCAGGGAAATCCAGACCCTCATGCAGTTTGGGGACACTGAGATCAAGGCCACAGCCGTTGATGTCGCCACCTCCAAGAGTGTCAAAGTGGGGATCGACTTCCTAAATTACTAATGTGACCATCCCTCCCTGCCACCAGCCCCCGGGACTCGTCTGCATTCGCTGACCTCAGCTTTGACTGTTCTGTCCCCAACCTTGACCCTTGCCATTGCCCACCTGAATTTCAGTAGGAAAGATGAGAACCAGGGAGAGAAGTAACTAAGGATCTTTTTTTTTTTTTTCCCCTGAGGGTACGCTGGAGTCAGAAAAACTCAGAAATTAATATCAAGGTCTGGAAATAGAAAGTTCAAAAATCCCAAAGCAGCCAGCTTTCACAGGTTCCTTGGTGAGGAAATCGGTGCAGCTTGCCATGAAGAGGTCCCTGTAAGGGAGGAGTTAGGACACCCACTGCCATCTCTTTAGATTTAAAGTGAGATCTTTGAGCCAGGAGGGGAATCTTCTTTAGAGGTCTTTTTAAATTATCTTGGATGGCAGTGAATAGGAGATTTCCGCTTCCTGCAGTTAATTTCTTCTCTTTATCATGGGACTCAAATCGGTGACTCAGTGGCAACTTACAGTATTTTTTTAAGCTGGTGGGAGAAGACTGCCTATACTATTTTAGGTTCTCACATAATTTAAATTCCAAGAAGGCTCAATGAAGGATAGGACAGCCTTGGCTAACTCAACCAGGATTGGGGGATGGGGGTAAGAATGCTGATACCTCAATTTTCCAGAGCAGGTAAAACTTCCTTTGGTGGAAATGCACACTGAAGAGTTAGTGATTTACCCCAAATTACAGTGGCCCCCTTTTATCTATAGAAGATACATTCTGAGGTTCCCTAGCAGATGCCCAAAGCTGTGGATGGTACCAAACCTTATCTATACTATGTTTTTCTATACTTACATATACCTGTGATAAATTTAATAAAGTAGTAAGAGATTAGCAACAATAATGATGAAATAGGACAATTATGAAAACACACTTTGATAAAATTTATATGAATGTGGTCTCTCGCAGCATATCTCACTATACTATACTGTTATGCATTTTTGGACCACAGTTGACTAGGGTTCACTGAAAACCAGTAAATGAAGACACAGATCAGAAAGTAATTCCCAGAACCATAGATCCTTGAGTTCAGAGGCTCTGCATAATTCTAGGTGATCTTAGTAGGACTTTAGTTTGAGAAAATGAAGTTTTTATTTGCCCTGTTTATATATGTCACCAAGCCCAGAAACCCAGCACAGCCCCCTGCCTCACAAACCACACACATTTCCAGTTACCCCTCTCTTCCAGCTGTTCTTCATTACCCAATAAGGAAATGTGAAAGGGGGGTTCTGTTCCATGAATGTCTCAATCAAATCTTCAGCTTTTCAGATTCACCTAAAAACAGTATGTAAACCTAGACCTGGTAAATGAAAATGCCTTTTCTAAAGCGGGTCTGTGGCTCACCTGCCTCAGAATCGCCTGGGTGCTTGTCAAGAGCAGGTCCTGAATCTGCTGACTCTGGAGAGATGGGGTCTGCGTTTTTAGTGTAAGATGGGAGAATTTTGAGCCTGAGATTTTGTGAAAGCTGAAGTGACCACAGACCACAGTATGTGGCCTCAAACCTTCCTGTCAGATAAGAGGGGTTAGAGATCCACCTGCCTGGGGGGGGGAGCGCCTTTTAACCCTCAGTGAAGGAAAAAGATGTCACAAAATGAACCCTGAGAATGAAGCTGCCCAGGGAGCCATTAAGTTCTATGTTCTCGCCTTCCCTCTGTGCAAAGCCAAAGCCAGTCTCGCCAACGTTCAGGAGCCAACTGAGGATAAAGAATCAAGAATCTGACTCACAGTCCGTTTGATCCGTTCAAAGCTGCCTTTCCCACCTGCTGGAATTCATTCTGACTTCAAATCGCTGGAGACATAATGAATGAATGAATGAATGGAGTGAGTGAGTGAATGAATGAATGAATGAATGAATACAGAATGAGGGAAGGGACTTCAAATGCAAGTTGGATTTGTGAACCCATCATCATAGCCAACATGTAGATTTTAAGTAGCATTTTGAATTCCAGCCTATTGTCTTCTTTTTCACACCACTTGCTGCAGAATTCCCTGCTAGAATGTGAAAATGCTATCAAACCACAGAACAAGAGAATGGGACCCCAAACTGAATGGCAGGGTCTCAAATCCGGGCATCAGGATGCTTGCTAGGACTCTCCTGCTAACTCTGCCCCAGAAGCTCATGGGTCTGTCTCTCTTTGGTGTTTCCAGCCACAGTCCTCAAATAGACTTTCAATTTTGTTACAATGGATATAATTTTATGTATATATATATATATATAATACTAGAATCTTGTACAGAATCTTTATTTCTACTGTGTGCTTGTTTGCAAAGGAAAATACTCTTAATTTTGGTTAATAACACTGCTGCCTGTTAGCTCCACAGCTTCATTTCTTAATTGCTCTCACTGGTCACTATTTGTGCTGATACCATGCAATGGACTATGTATGCAAGACTGAGCAATAGACAGAGGTGCCTTGGGTCAGAGTATTCTGATCACACAGACTACCCAGATCGACAGCCTCATCAGCCCCTTCCACACTTGCACACCCTGCCCAAAGCTGAACAGCTTCTGCATGAAGAGTCATGTATCAATTCTCCTGTCCAGACTTTGAGAGCTGAGCATTCTGGTTCTGTAAGCAATGCCTACCCAAACGTTTGCTTTGTGTCTCCAAGGGTGGTTGACCTCTCCTCTCTGGCAAGGCAGAGCGTGGCATACTCTGTGACCAAAGGGGCCAAGTGGTACACACACCGGGGTCTCTGTTGGGTTGCATCAGTGTGAGCGGTATAGTTCGGCCTTTCTTTTCCTGGCTAATGTAAAGCACTCCTCACCTTACGCTACGTCTATCTCCGTGCTCCTATGTCGCCTAAATGAGCTGATAGAAATCTGCAGTGTTAGCAAACTGATGATGGAGAAGGAGTGGTAATTTTACTGACTTCTTTCTGGCCCAGAGATGCAGCCCCAGTAGCCAAACTCTTTAAATAAAGCTCTCCCATCTATCCCTACCCCAGCTGAAATAATCTTATTAGCACACTGGATAAGTACACTTGGAACACATTCCCCAACTTAGGAAGTTCTAGAGGGTCTGTGGTCTTGACCAATTGCCCTTTGTGTATATTATCTGGTTACTTAACTACCTTTTCTGTACACAGCAGGCATTCATAAATGCAGATTGACAGACAAGTGGCATACAGTAGGAAAGAGGAGGTGCCTCGGAAGAGGTCCTGGGGAGTGATGGCTGAGTCCAGGTTACAGAGCCTGCCCCCCACCCTTAGAATGTTATTTAAACCAAGTTTAGCTTTTAGAGTCCAGGTCTGGTTAATTGCCAGGGTAGCAAAGAATTGCATGCACCAATATACACAGGAGTCAAAACGCATTATTAATCGGAGATCGAATTCCACATTGTAGTGATGTAATCGTTGTGATTAGGCTGCGTAGTAAGTATGCCGGGGAGTGGCTTAAGGGGATGGCTAGTATAAAATTTGTTGGCCACAATATCCTAACACCTCTCATCTGCTTGAAATATGGAACAATATCCTAAGATCTCAGCCACTGGAGTCTTGTTCACTACAAGACAGAGCCAAACTTCACAGAATTCTGCAGCAGTCCACACTAGACAGGATTGTGTCTGCAAGCTCTTGTCTTCACAGGTTCTAATAAAGTGAAACTCTGAATTTCATGTGGCCTGGAATAGTTTTTCTCATTTGCGGTTTATTGGTGGGACTGACCTCCTCCTGTCTCAAGTCCTTTTTCAGGTGGTTCAAGCTTTACTAACAGCCCTTCCTTTGCTGGGAACCAAAGCTCCATGGATGCCTGGAGTCCTGTCTCCTCCAAATAGGAAGGGTGGTTTAGCTATAGAGAAGGCAGAAGGTTAGGTCAACTGATGACTCACGACATCCAGATGAAAATCATTAAAAGTGTATAAGGCCTGGGTTGTGCCTGCCGCCTGGGCATCCCTGCAGGCAGAGGCTATCTGTTTAAATTCTTGGCTTCCTTCCAGGGTCTACCCCTGGGGCATATTCTAAATTGGCTCTAGAAGTGTCTGGATGGCTTGAGGTGTGGTTCCAGGAGTCCAAGGGGGTGAAAAGGTGGTTAGGTCCACCTGGCTTGATCTGAAGTTGAGTCTCCAGAATAGCAAGGTCCTGCCCTCTCCAGGGAAGCACACTAACAAGCTTCAGGAGGGCAACGGAAGGCAGTTCGTTCTCCATAGTGGCAGCAGGCGGAAGCACCCATGCCCCATTTGGTTCACACGGTTCCATCATATTGAGATTCAGCCAAATGAAATGATGGCTCAGGCCATCTTCTCTCCCATAAAACCACTGCTAGAAAGGAGTAAGACAACTTCCCCAAGCACACCTACATTTTGGTAAGCGTTTGTGTCCTGGGACCTTGGCAGAAAACCGAAACCCCAGCTCTTCTAAGGGAGAAAGATGTCTGCAGGGGTGTACTAGGCTGGGGAAGGTGCCTGTGTTTGGAAGCCAACACAAACACAGATGGCCTTCTTTCCCAAACTGTCTCCCGCCCCTTGCTGGCCCTCACACGGTGGGGATGGAGACCTGGCAACCTCTTGGGGGAAAGGGGAGTGGTGTTCACACCACCGAACAGGAGCTCGCTTCCCCTGGTGGGAATGAGGCACTCAAGCTACAGGCATCTGCTCCCAGAACAAACGATTATGGGCAAGCGTTTGGACTTGGCAGTGCAGGGCAGAACTAGCCGCTGACGGATTCGCGGCCAAGTTTACTGGGTTTACCAATTTCCCGGTTCTGGTTCCGGTGTCGTTCCCCACCCCCACCCCTGGTCCTCCATGTAAGGGGCGGGGCCAGCCCCAAATATCCCGGATGGATCCAGAATCTGCGCCCGCCCAGCTAGTGTGAACACACAAAGGCCTGGAAGAGCAGGTGGGCAGGCAGGGTTGCCTAGTTCCCGTGGGGGTGCTCGGCCCGCCCAGGTGAGAGCAGGGCCCCGTGGAAGTGGGTGATGGAGGGTCCTATTCTCTCCTGGACCCTGCCCGGCTTTTGTCCAGAAATCCCTCCAAGTGCTTCCCCGCCCCATCTCCTCACAGGCTGGCCTGGTTCTAACCGCTGAGGGGTCACAAGCATATCCTGCCCCTAGGACTTTATCAGTTGTTGCTCATACTCCCCTTCACTCCAGAGCTTTGAAACAATCTCCTAGCCACAAAAGCATCACTTTACAGAGAGATGCACTGCCTTGGC
Organism: Peromyscus attwateri; assembly: GCA_902168425.1. Taxonomy (NCBI): domain Eukaryota; kingdom Metazoa; phylum Chordata; class Mammalia; order Rodentia; family Cricetidae; genus Peromyscus; species Peromyscus attwateri. Next base: position 8,461 of record CABHPP010134123.1, read on the forward strand.
AGGACAGGGCATAGAAGAGCCACAGAATCCATATACAAATCTTGGTCCGTTGTGGGAGACTATTGATGATCCCTGGTGAGACGAAGGATTTGCTCCAGAGGTGGTATCTATCTAGCTGGTACTAGAATGGACACCTATCACCTCTCTTCATCCCCTCCTTGGACTCCATGTTAGGGGTGTGTGTGTGTGTGTGTGTGGTTTTCAGATCCAAGACCAGAATTGCTCCAAGCCTTTGTTGTGGGGGTCTCACATGCATTGAATCAAATTGAGAAGGGACCTTGTCACAAGATACCAGTGGCATCCTGTTCCCCTAGTTATGACACCCAAAATGTCTCCCTCCAGACATTGTCAGATACCAGACGCTACCAGATTCTGCCTGAATTAAGAGTGGACTGTGGAGAAATGGGTTTCTTATCATTCCCTCATGCAAGTCGCTTTTACATGGTGGCTCCTGGGTCTGGCTCATCTTTCTAGTCACAAATCTATGGCCATATGCATATAGTTTTATTAGGTTGATGAGTGGGTGGGTGGATGGATGGGAGGTAGTAGGAGGGGTATCTTTGGAAAGTGAGACTCTCACAGGTGGAGATCCGCAATAAGCATAAAAAATAATGAGCCCTTGGTACCAGGTCTTTGGTTTATAACTTAACTGTCAGCTAGCTTTGGGTGTGATGGTGGCCCTACCTCTCAGTCTCAGCTCCTGACAAAGTCATTCTTTTATACCCAAGAACTCTTGCACATGCACACTAAGTCCTTGAGGCAGGACTCTTGAGACCATTTCATGCCTCTTTCCCTTCACTGGCAGAGTAAAATGGAGTCTCCTGAGACCTTCATGAGAAAACAGCCCATCACACCAGGATACAGTGGTAAGTGACCTTCATAACAAGTGGTGCTGGGCTCTGGCTTGTCTTGGTCATTGTCTGTGTCTAACAGGAGTGCAAGCGCTCCAGCTTCTAAGACACACATTGAGAGTGCCCAGTGCCGCAGGAGGGTGACAGTCAGTCTTGGATAACTGAGAAGAAAACACTTAGGCCAAATCCTTCAGGAGCTGGCTGGGACACCAGAAGCATTTGACACCTGCTGGGTGGCTTGTGGGTCTGATGATTGAGGATAGACAAAGAAGGAAAAGTTGGGGGCTTTGTCCTTTCTCAAGTCTCCCACAAGAGTGGTTCTTACCTTCTCATTCCTTCCCATGTCTCAAAAAGGAAGACTGACCACCTGCCTTGTTGAGGTTGCAGCCCTGAATGTCGTATGTCTAAGAAACCCTTTTATCTTTGACAGTTGATCTCCATTTCTCTTTTTTCTTTTCATTTATTTATTTTACATCCCAACCTCAGTTTTCCCTCCCTCCTCTCCTCCCGTTTCCTTCCCCTCCTCCCCTCCATCCCTCCCCCTTCAGTCCACTCCTCTGCTTCTGTTCAGCAAGGGTCAGGCCTCTCATGGGTATCAACAAAGCATGGCATATCAAGCTGTGATAAAACTAAGCTCCTCCCCTTGTATTAAGACTGGGCAAGGCAATCCAGTGTGAGGAGTAGGTTCCCAGGAGCCAGCCATAGTGTTAGACAGCCCTGCTCCCATTGTTAGGAGCCCCACAAGTAGACCAAGCTAAACAGTGGTCACATACATGTAGAGGGCCTAGGTTGATCCCATGCAGGCATTGCTGTCCATCTCTAAAGGCTCTTCCCCCTCAGGCTTCTGAGAACTGTGAATAACGGACATGCTCAGTGGTCCCTCACTTTTCACACATAGCTGTTTTCAGAAGGGGCTATGCTTGAAAACATTCCAAGGTTTTCCAGGCTCACCCTGGCCCTACTAACTAGGTAAGAGAATGTGTTTTGGATTCCCACAGTTTAGATTCATTTCACACCTCCCTTTGTCCACTGTCTACAGGACTGTAATAGCCGTCTTTATGTGAAGAATGAACTCTATAAAACGGCAGCCAGCCCCATCATCTGATTCTTCAAATGGATGTTTGTACGTTTGAATGTCTCCAGCCCCCACCCCACCCCCCATTAAGGACATTTTGGCTTTAGGGACAGCTTAAATGTGGAATGATCTTACTTCTAGCTCATTAATTCTGTTTTCTGAGACCATATTCCCCCAGAAGACCATGCTCATAGGTATCAGGGATTAGGAACTTGGATGTGTCTATTTTGGGAATACAATGCACCTTTTCATTAGATATTCTTTATGGTCATTGTGATAATTAAAGAAGTCAGTATATGCACACTTCACTTGGTAGGAAGTCTCATATAACTAGGTATGTGAGTATCATGTATATGCATACACATACATAAATATATAGATAAAAGTAGGCCTTGGTGGTAGAGGTGCCACCTCAAAAAGGGCTTTTTCTGTGGCTTTCTCCATGATATCATAGGACATATTGTGATTGCTCAGGGGTTGGTGAAATAGTCTATAGTTACTTGTTTCTGTGACTAAGTACCTGATGAGGGACAATGTCAGGGAAAAGGGACGTATTTTGGCTACAGTTAGAGCTACAACGCATGATGGTTGAGAAGGCTTGGCAAGGGGGGCTTATAGAGGGGACCAAGATATACCAGCCTTTTTCTTTGGGGCCACCAACCAGCTCCCAAATCATGACATGGAGACTTCTTATTAGTTGTGAATGCTCAGCCTTATCTTAGCTCTTATTTTTAATCTGTTTCTCTTTATCTTCATTTTGCATCGGGGCTTTTGACCTTTCTTTCTGTATATCTAACTTTGCTGCTGTCTCTGTGTCTGTCTGGCAGCTGCCTGGCTCCTGGCCCCAGGTGTGTTCCCCTTTTCTCCTCATTCTCTTCTCCCTTCTCCTCTTCTCAAGCCTAGCTATCTCCTCCTGTTTGTCCTCTCTGCCTGCCAGCCCCATCTATTATGGTGATATTTTGAACAAATAAAATTTACCTGAAGATCAGAGGACAGAACAAGCTACTAGATTAAACCTAGAGGCCAGGCAGTGGTGACACACACCTTTAATTCCAGCACTAGGAAGGTTGAGACAGGAAGTGATATGGTTGGGTGGGAGGGAGGAGACAGGAACTCACTCTCTTTCAGGCTGAGGAGTTGGTGAGGTAAGAGGTGGTGGCTGTGGCTTGCTCTGCTTCTCTGATATTTCAGCTTTCACCCTGATATCTGGCTCTGAGCTTTTATTATAAGACCAATTAAGATTTTGCAACAGTCTATCCCTGTGCCGCCTAGCTGTTGGCCATTCAGCTTTTTATTAGACCAATCGGGTGCCTTAAAGGCAAGGTGAAACAGCAACACATCTTTACATCATTAACAAAGGCAGCATAAACAAACGTAACACACGTTTACACAGTTGAATATCCCACAGCATAAACAAATGTAACACACCTTTACACAGTTGAAGTAATATCCCACAGCATAAACAAATGTAACACACCTTTACACAGTTGAAGTAATATCCCACAGCATAAACAAATGTAACACACCGTTACATGGTTAAATGTTCCACAACACCAAGAAGCAGAGAGAGGACAGGAAGTGGTGCTGGATTATAAATCTTAAAGCCCGCCTCCAGCCGCCCACTTCCTCCTCCAGCTGCCCACTTCCTCCTCCAGCCACCCACTTCCTCCTCCAGCCGCCCACTTCCTCCAGCCGCCCACTTCCTCCTCCAGCCACCCACTTCCTCCAGCCGTCCACTTCCTCCTCCAGCCGCCCACTTCCTCCTCCAGCCGCCCACTTCCTCCAGCCGGGCCCCACCTCCTACCGTTTCCACAGTCTCCTGGAACACTACCATGGTACACCAAGTTTCAAACACATGAGCCTGTGGGGATACATTTTACATTCAAAGCATAACATGAGGGATCTGTGACTTCAGCCCTGTCGAGGTCAGTCTATTAGATTCTTCTAGAAGGTGCTTTCTTGGGGGTACAGGACTTGGAGCTGCATCGTTCAGCTCCAAAGCCAGGTTTTCTTTCTTAAGCAACAAAGGCGAAAAACAATGAGCTGCAGGCTGAGAGATACTTACTCTGCAGCTTAAAGCAAGTTCTTAACCAGTTTCCCTCATTCGTTCTTTTAGAAAACGGCTTTATTGTGGCAATATTATAGGACTTAGGATTCAGCATCCCGTGTAAATGAATAGTTGTGTTTTACCCTTACTAATTGTAATGATTACATGTTATTTTGTGGGAAATGGTGAAAAATTGTCCTAGGGGTGGGTCTTGCAGATAATGAATTTACCTTTTTATGTTATCTGTCTCTGCTTTTAATGGGCCTGCAATTTCTCTACAGTCTGGCAAGAAAGATCCCAGATTGCATTTGGGAAGTGTCAAGGAAAATAAGCTTTCTCTCTCTTTCTCTCAAAAAAAAAGATGAATAATTTCAATTACTCCTCAGACTATCATTTAGGCCCATTAAATGCTTTCCCCATTTTCTGTTCAGCCTGACATGGGGGCTTTGCCATCACAGTGTATTACTGTCATATCCTTTGTTGAAGTGGACCTTCCCTCCCCAGCTCCAAGGTCGTTTTTCTGCAGCCTTGGGAGGGACCAGCCATGGAGAACAACACCACCATTTGTATTAATGGCCTTTGGAAAAATACAGCGTTGGTGGCAGTGGAGGGGAGCCAAGTGGAGGGCTGCAGAGGTGGGTACAGAGGCTGGCTCTCTCTCAGGCTGTGATTCCCTGTGCTCTCTCAGGCTTCATACCATGGCTCAGTTGCCAGGAAACCCCCAGCGAGGACCACATGAATCACTGTGTGAAAGCCTTCCAGGAGAGAACGCAGAGATACAAGGAGGAGATGCAGGAACTGAACTGCTCTGTGGCTAGATTCCCAGCCCTGAAGCCCATCTGCTCCGAGGACACAGTCCTGTGGACGCTGCATGAGTATGCCAAGAAGTACCACCCCTTGACTCTGGGTACGGCCTCCCCCACATCAGCTTCTCTCAACCCTGGTCCTGAGTGAGATCCCAGCAGGTCATTTGTACAGCCAGAGAGAGTACCTAACCAAACACAGCTGATGTTGAAGAGAAGGGACCCATCCCAGGCAGTTGGGGGAGGAGGGCAGCACCCTTGGAGCCCTGGGCAAGTCCCAGTGGACTTTGAGCATCAGCTTATGGATCTGTGGATGCCACTTTGGGAGTTTTCTCTGAGCAAGTCCTGCATTCACCCTGCCAATCAGTGACACCACCAGGTCCTAATGGCACTTCTGGTGATGATTCTGATATGCTTTCTCCCACCTGGAGACTCTTCTGGATTTAGAACCTGAGAGCTAAGTGTGTCCTGGACCTATACTACCTATATTTCCTGGCTATGTCTCAGGCTAACAGTGGCATCTGCCTCCTTGGCTGCTGAAAGAATGAAATGAGATGATCTACCTGAGAGAAGCCCTCCCCAGGATCACTGGCACACAGTTGGGGATCTAGGTGTGGCCTGGGGTTAACTGTTAATGTGCCGGGGGCTTGGGAGTGCTTCCCACTGCACTTCTCCGACACCCTCGAGACCCCTGCTGTCTCCTTGCAGAATGCAAGAATGTGAAAAAACCACTGGACGAGCCCCCCATCCCTGGCTGGGCAGGCTTCCTGCCCAGAGCCAGGGTCACTGAATTTGGCTGTGCCACAAGGTATACCATCATGGCCAAAAAGTGCTATGAGGACTTCCTGGGTCTGATGGAGCAGGCCAAGAGGACGCATCTGAAGCCCTATGATCGGTAGGTGCAGCTCGCATTACCCCTAAGCTGCAGGGTGCAGGGAGCAGAGCTGAGGGGACGGCAGGACACACCCCCCACCCCAGCGCTCCTGCTGTTGCCTTGTCTGAGTTCTGGGTCTGGCCTGCTGTGTAGAAGGCGCCTTACTTGTCACAGCAGGGCCTTCCTGCAGGCAGCTGTGCCCTGGGAGCAGGGAAGGACTGTGAGCAACCAATGGAACTGTCTGTCCCAGCGTTGGCTGAGATGCTAAGGGATGCTAGGCATGGTAGCGCACACCTTTAATCCCAGCAGATCTCTGTGAGTTCAGGGCCTGCTCTACATAGTGAGTTCCAGGACAGCCAGGGCTACATAGAGAGACCCAGTCTCAAATAATCAAACAACAAAAAAATGAGGATGATTGGTTACAACGTCTAGCGCCCTGGGGTTAATTCAGTGGGTCTGGCTGGTTAGGCAGCTGCCCTTCCTCACTGCTCCACGTGCATCCCTCTGGAAGTTGTTTGCTTTGTTGAAGAGGACAGCCTTGCCCCAATAGAGGAGGACTGATCTGCTGTGCTCCATGCTAGAACCTCTAAACAGGGTCTCAAGATGCTGAGGGAGGGAGCTGCCAGGGATACTGGAGCACTGTACAAGGCAGCTCTTGTATCTCAGTTACCATCCGTGAAACAGGGATCGTAGTTCTGAACGTTAGGGTGGATTGTAAGGATTATAACAAACACACTGTGTTTGTGCAGGCCTTGAATGCTATACCTCTTACATAAGGAGTAACTTCATGCTTTCTGCTTACTTTAGAATATATGGTGTGAGCTCTGCACAGCCTCCTGACCCTTCTCCAAAAGTCTCACAGCTCCAAGGTCTCCCACCTGAATCCTCCGTGCCAGGTGAGCAAGGGAGGCACTGTTTCCTGCTGACCTGCCTGCTCAGCTGGGTCACCTGTGTGCAGCTCATGGGAAGGCTTTCTCTTCCAGGTCTAACACCTGCAAGTGAGGGCTTCCGAGCTCCTGGAACCTGTGGCTGTGCTCAGTGGTCTAGTCTGTCGTGCAGCAAGAACGTGTATGGGGAGCCACCATCCTCAGCAAAGAAATTTGCAGAGGGCTAGAATCCTTCGTCCTCCCGAAGAGATGTTCAAAAGCCTGCTGCACCTGCATCAAACCCAGCCCCTCCCACCCTCTGGGCAATGAGGAAATTTAATAAGAATTCTTTAACTGCTACCTGTGCCCTGAGTGATTGGCAATGTCACCCATGACGATCTTTGAATAGAGAGGTTACCTCTCAGCCTGCTAAGTTTTTTTTTTTTTGGTCTGGGGAGAAGAGGGGTAACGGGAGTTTTCAACATGTTGACCTGGTGAAGGGCCCTTCCAGGGTTGTCTCCTCTTGACACCAAGGTAACCTTGTATAGCTGGGCCAGGCTCTTCTTCGAAAGCCTAGCCAATCCTTCTAACCAGTCTAACCCTGTCAGCCAACATGGGGCCTGGTGTAGACTGCCCCCAACCCTGGTACAGATATTCTACTCCAACCCTGGTTTTCTAGAATCCAAGTCCCCAGGGAGATTTCAGCTGGCAGACCCCAGCTATGTGAGATTACCAGGGCTGTTTGAACACAGTACCTAGCTGGGTGGCTTCACCACACAGAAAGTCCAAATCTGTAGGTTTCAGTTGCTGGGACCAAATACCTAAGAAGCAACTCAAGAGTGGAAGGGTTTATTGTGGCCACAGTTCAGGGGTTCAGAGTCGGTCATGGTGGGAAGGCATGGCAGGAACATGAGGTGGACAGACACATTGCATTTGCAGTCAGATGGGGGACAGAGCCAAGCTACATCAAACCTCAAGGCCCTCTAAGTGACACACTTCCTCCAGTGAGGCTCCACCTCTTAAATGTCCTGCAGCATTCCAAAATAGCACCACCTATGAAGGACAGTGTTCAAACACCGGAGCCTGTGGGGAATGTTTCACATTCAAACCATGCCATAGATCTTCAGTCTCTGTCTTCTGGTCCCATGGCATTCTTCCTATGTGTCTGCAGATTCACTTCCTCTTGGGAACATTGGCCACATTGGCATAGGAGTTCACTGTGCTCCATCCTGATGTAATCCTAACTAGTCAAGCCCGCAGGATCGTGTTTCTAAGTCATATTCTGAGGTCCTTGTTTTTAAGGGACACAGTTCGGTCATTAAGATTGGCTTTCTGTCTTTCCTGTGGCAGGCCAGGTGTCTGATTTCCTGTGGTAGCTTTCAGTACACAGAAGAAATCAGAGGGAGCTCTGAGGGAACAGAGTCTGTCCATGGGCATCAAAACACCTGGAAACTCACAGAGCCCACTGTTGCACGAATTCTAATTAGTCTTAATAATAAAAACCTGGAGCTGGATATGGGGTAAATGCTGAAGGATCAGAGAAGCAGAGCAGCCAGCTACTAGAAGCTCGGGGATCAAAGTGCGAGCCACCGCTGCCTGGCTCTGTTTCTCTTTTAGACTGGACCAATCTTATGTAGCCCAGGCTGGCCTTGAACTCAGAGATCTATCTGCCTCTGCCTCCTGAGTGCTGGGATTAAAAGTGTGTGCCACCACTGCCTGGCCTCTATGGCTGGCTAGTGGCTTAGCTTCGCACTCTGATCTCCAGGCAAGCTTCATTTATTAGATCACAAACAAATATCACCACAGCTCACAGAAACAGGTTTTTTTGTTTTGTTTGTTTGTTTTTCTGGGAGCTACTCACACAGCAAGGTCATCCTTGCTGCACAGTGCATAGTTGAGTTCTCTGGGGAAAAAAAAGAGCATGCTGGGGTTAGGGGAGTGAGTCTGAGTTGTTTTAAAGACATTTTAGGGCCAGAGAGATGGCTCAGTAAGTAAAGGTTCCTGCCATCAAGCCTGATGACTTAAGTTCAATCCCTGGGACCCATATAATGGAAGGAGAGAACCAACTGTGGTGATATTTTATCTGTGTACCCCAATAAAGCTTATCTGAGGACCAGAGGAAAAAGCCAGCCACTATAGTAAACATAGACTAGGTCAGGCAGTGGTGGCACACACCCTTAATCCTAGCATTCAGGACAGAGATTCATCCAGATCTCTGTGAGTTCAAGGCCACACTGGGAACAGAGCCCAGCATGGTGGCACACACCTTTAATCCCAGCACTAGTTAACCATAGAGGTTTGGAGGTCTGTACAGATAGACAGGAAGTGATGTAGCTGGGTGGAGAGAGGAAGTGAGATGGAGGACACAGAAAGGATATAGGCATGAGTATATAGGAAGTAGCTTTCTTTTGGGCTGAGGATTTCTAGTGGTAAGGATGTTGCTGGCTTCTTTCTGCTTCCCTGAGCTCTCAGTTTTTACCCCAATATCTGGCTCTTTTTTTTTTTTTATTAATAAGACCATTTAGCAATTCATCTTACAAACAACCCCCCATAAGTTGTTACCTGTAACTCCCACAAGTATGCCGTGGCACGTGTGCCTAAATACATAAAAAAAAAATTAAAAATATATTGGAGTTGTTGTTTAAAGGAAAAAGCCACGTCTCAGTAGAAGGTAACTGGCATTCTCTTCAGAGGGCTGAAGCAATGCTCCAAGATCAGTCAGGATTCTTCCAGGTTCTTTATCCCTGAAGGAGTGAGTGACCACACAACTCCACAAAGGAACCAGGAGGCAGGTCCCCCAGCTGCCTGGAGGTGTGTGGCCCAGGCCTCTGCTTCTCCATCAGCCTCTCCGAGATGGACTGAGCGAGAAGAGCAGGCACGGGAGGTGTGTCTGCTTGACCCTTCTCGTGACCCACAGTTTGCAGGTAACTGTGTTGGGCTACTGGGGTCTTTGCAGTGAAATGAGACAAACTGGCATATTTCTTGCCTTGCCCTCCTCCCAGGAGTTTAAGCCCTTGTCAATATTTATTTCTTGGCTAATTCATTTTACAATAACTTTTTAAAAAATGGCTGAAACTTAAAACCTCCAACAAAACCCCCAAAACAACCCAGTGAAGAGGTGGTGAGATGAGGCCGTTCACCTCAACGGTCTGTTCTTCTCCAGGTCGTGATCGCCAGGTTCAGGGCACGGGACTGGGATTCCTTTGTCTCCTCAGTGCTGCTCTGCAATTCTTCTCCTGAGTCTTCATCTTTTCTGTTTCTCCCTAGCCTATAATTTCCAAGAGCTTCTGTCAGTCGAGAGGGGTGTATAGAGGTGATTTTTGTCTTGCAGCAAATTATCATTATTAGCACAGGCTGCATCCATAATGAGCTCATTCTTGCCACTAAAAACAATTCCATTACCTGAGAAGAAAAGAAACCCTGGGCCAACTGGGCCTTTTGTCAGGACAGCTCGATCTTTGTGAATTAAAGTCCTCTTTTTAGGGGTCACCTTTGCTTTCTGTACAGAAATTGATAGCCCTCCTTTAGGTTGGTAGAGAGGGGACACCAGTGGTCCCTGTCCCTGCCTCAGGTGACCAGCTGCCTGCAGACCTCTTTGCAAAGCTCTCAGCTGTAGCTCTGACTTTGCTCAAGCGCAGCTGTGTGTGGTGTAGGCTGTAGACCCCCAGAGTCCACACCTCAGCTTTTTATTTCTGCACATGTGACCGTGGACACACTCCCTAAACTCTGAGCATCGTATTCCTAATTTGTGAAATGAAGATTATGCAAGAGCCTCATAGCATCCTTGTGATATTAAGAGACAAGACAGGAGAGGGACTGTGGCTGTAGCTTAGTGGTATCATGCCTGGTTAGTGTGGGCAAGGTCCCGGGTTCCATCCACAGCCCTGCTGTGTTATTATTAGTTACACTTTACTTGTTGCTGGTGTCAAATACCCAACAAGAAGAAACTTAAAGAAAGGTTTATTTTCTCTTACAGTTCAGGAGGGTACAATATGCCATGGTCGGGAAGACACTGGCTGCAGGAACAGAAGGCAGCTGATGACGTCACACCCGCAGTGAGCTAGCCGAGAGTGCTCAGCTAGCGCTCTCCTCTTTATTCAGTTCAGGACTTCAGCCTGTAGAATGGTGGCTGGCTAGACTGGGTCTTCCTACTCTGGACACTCCCTCACAGATATGCCTAGAGGTGTGTCTCCTAGGTTATTCTAGATCCTGCCAAGTTGATAATTTGAAAACTTTTACACCTATAAAACAGAACAAGACAAAGCCAATCGAAATAACAGTGTAGGAAGTCACATGGGACAGCCAGAAGGTAGTCTGTGCACTAAGCCCTCAGGCCACTCTGTGGCCTGTGGATCTCTTCCGTGGCCATTGTCACAGTAAACAACTTCTAAAGAGCCGTGGCCTCACCCTGGGTCACCTTAAGGAGGTAACAGGTGAGAGGATAAGGAGGGAACACAAGAGTGTGATGAGTGGGATGCAGCCTGCTCCAGGGTTTGGGTGGCCACTGTTGGCTTTGGGAGTCCTCAGGATCTGTGTTGCCGTATTACTGCCGGATGATCTCCATAGGAAAACAACTGCTTCAGGCTCCTGTCTTCTGTTATAAGAATGATGAGCCTACCTTCCTTGTGAGGTTGTTGTGGAAGATTCAGTGAAATGATGGGCTTAGCATGGTATTTAACAGTTTGCAGGTGTGAAGTTCATATGTGCAGGCCTTCATGATCATTCAGTGATCATTGCTAAAAGCACCAGGACAGACAACACAGGGAGAAACTGAATAAAGACAGACCCCTCACCTGGTGCAAGCTGGCCCGGAGCTCTCCACTTGCTTAGAGTACCCCATTTGTGTGTAAGTGTGTTTTTAAAGTAATTGCCAACCAATTGGCTAGGCATTTCTAGTGAGCAAGCCAGTAAGAAGCCTTAGTCCGTGGTTCCTGCCTCCAGTTCTTACTCAAGTTCCTTTCCTGACTCCTGCAATGATGAGTGACCAAAGTGTAAGCTGGAATAAATCCTTTCCTCCCCAAGTTGCTTTTGGCCACAGTGTTTACCACAGCAACAGAAAGAAAACCAGAATAGGGCCGGACAATTACATATTACAGGCTTCGTGAGCCATATGAACTTTCATAACTACTCTGCCATCAGTAGGAGACTAGCCAGTGTGTAACTAAATGGATGGCTACTGTGTTCCAATAAAACTATATTGACAGACACTGAAATTTTAAGTTCATACAAATTTTCATGTATCATAAAGTGTCATTTGTGTTTTGAATGTCTAAGAAACAACTGTGATTGCCATTCTTAGCAAAGGGAGAAGAAGGACAGAGAGTAGGGGTTAGGACCCCAACTCCAGCCTCTGCTGTAAGCCACAAACTAAGCCCAAAGCATGGTGCTAGCCAGACTCTAGTTGTGATTTATTTGTTGCAGTATGGGCCAAGCAAGCACCCCTCTAGGAGACAGCCCACTGGAAGATTCCAGAAACATAGCCTCCTGCAGCTAGAGCCCTGAGGATATAGTCTAAACCCTCGGCCAAAAGACAAGAGGACAAAGACCAGCGTGGAGCTTGGATTAGCCAGGAGAAAGCCTACGGTGGCTTGAGAGAAGGCAGAAACAAAGGCCCAGGAGAGGCTTTTTATACCATGCATTAAAGTTAAAATCTAATTTAGATGAAAATGGAGGCACAGAAATGAAAAGTGTGTGTGGCTTTAGCCGTTCAGCTGTATGCCCTCTAACGATAGCTTTACAAAATATATTCCCTTGGCTTGGAAAATCAAGATGATATTTCTCCTCCTCCTTTTTCAGCAATTTGATTTTGTTGTTTTTGCAAATTGCTTTAGCTTTGTGAATAGTACAAACTCCATTTCTGATCTGCAGCAAACAAAAATAGAGCATTAAAGTGTTTAAGGTTCAATCAAAGGCTTGCTGCGTGCGGCACAATATTAAAATAACAGAAAAGTCAATTCCGTTTTTATTTTGAACGTGATTTGTCACAAATAGCGTTCTAATAGATAACACTGATTATATGGTAGCAAATGTAATTTATATATACCGAGCACTATGGCTTTGTTGGTCGTCATTAAGGAATTTGACACGTATGCAGGAGAACAATAAATGTCAGCTGAAATATATACCAGCCAGATAGAAATGGGATGCTGAAATGAGTGATGCTGGCGCACACTATACTTATAACTAATAATATGCAGTCTAAAGTAGCTTGGGTTTTCAAACAAGAACTCTTTTTATGTTGTCATTTAAAATATCTCATATTTCTGAAGGTCAGGAATAAATGGCACTATTAGCATTAAAAGCTAGTAAAAGATATTCATTTAACATAACATTTTACGAAATAGCTTTGTAAAGTATTCATTTTTTTCCACCCTATGGAGGCTGAGGAGATGTGATGAAGATGCCGGGTCCTCTGTGGGTGACTTTACATCACACCTTTGTTGCTGTTAACATCTTCATTCAGTAAAATCTTGGTGGCAGTATGCCTTGAGCCTGGTGTGGAATAAAGTTGTCTACACGGCTGTGGCTTTGGCTGGTCCGGCAGTGCCACAGGTATGGGGTGTGAGTGTCAGAGGTGAGGATAAAGCGTTCTCTGTGACTGTCCTGAGTCTGGGGAGAGGGAGAAGAGAGGCTCTTGCCTTGTGCTTCAGCAATAGCAGGTGACAAATCAGAATCGAATTCAAACAGACATAGGTCCATCCCAGGGGAGGCAGCCATGAAGGCCATTTGGTTGCTTTTTACCTTCCATGGTCTCTGAACTGCAAATATAGTAACAAACGTGACCTATTGGGTTCCTGCAACTCTATCAGTTGGTTTCTATATTTCCTCCTTTTCTTAGATTTGGACTTCTAAAAAGTTAGACTACAAAGAAACCTTACTGACAACCACATGGAGTTATGAAAAATGATCCTTTTCATCACATTTATCTCAACTTCTTTTGTAATGAAACTAGATATGATATTGCTGGTCTCTTAGGAGGGTTCTAGGCAGATTTCTTGACTGTCTTGATATTTCAATTAGCATGGGTGGTGGATAGTAATATTTTATGAGGAGTGAAATATATAAAATCTCTGAGCCCCATGGCAGCTTCTCAATGTGGTTTGGGTTCTCCCCAGGATGTTGGGGGCTCTACCTGTTTTGATACATATAGTTCCCAGTTTGTTATTTTTGTTTGAAAAAGTCAAGTTTTGTGTAATCTGATGAGTGAACTATCATTTTGGTCTTATTTGCATTTCTCTGATTCCTTAAGTGAGGTGGAATTGCCAGCATCTGTACTTTAGTTTCCCTTGGTGTGCTTTGGAAGTCAATTGGCCTCAAAAGGGTCACATGATGGAACCTTGGTCCGCTTGGTGGGTCTTTAGGAGATGAGGCCTTTTGGAAGCAGATTGTGCCAGGAGGACTCAGCTGTTGGAAGGGACTGAGGTCCTCACAGGGCATGAGTTAGGTCTCAGGGATGGATTATTTCTCACGAGGATAGGTTGTTATAAAGTCAGTTTGACTCTGTGCTTCTTCCTCTTTTGTTTCAGCACATACCCACTGTCCACCATGCTGTGACACAGCCCTTGCCAGGTAGACTTTCCAGCACCAGAGCTGTGAGACCAATGAGAAATGAGCTGCTTCTTTTTTTGTTCAGCATCAGGTGGTGGTTGTTTGTTTCAACAGTAACAGACTACAGCAGCCTCTCTGTGGGCTCCCTGCTCATGTCCTCTGTCCATTTTCTCACTGTAGTCTTTTTCTATTTATGGTGTCTGAATACTCGACCTTGGTTGTGCCTACGTGGGACACCCTCTCTGAGGCTGGACATGTCTTGTTTGTTTTTGATTCTCTGTTACTCTGAAATAAAATTCATGTCAACCAAGTACTTTTTGCCTCATAGATTAGCTGCTAGTTATGTGCCAGGCCAGGCTGTGGTATGTGGTTTTCATGCATGCTGTATTTAATTCTAACTGCTGCCCTGTGTGCAAGGTTATTATTGAGCATGGAGGACAATGTGGCTGTGACATGGAGCCAGCTCAGCACAACTGAAAAGCTTTATTCCCACTGTTAAGATCTGTAGGGGCTGGAGAGATGGCTCTGTGGTTAAGAGCATGTCCTACCATGGCAGAGGACCTGGGTTTGGTTCCCACCACCCACACTGGGCAGCTCATAACCACTTGTAGCTCTAGAATATACATTCACACGCACACACACACACACACACACACACACACACACACACACACACTACAACCACATAGATGCACATATAACCTAAAGAAATAAGTTTTTTAGGAAAAGAATTTGTTGTTAATAAAGGGTTTGTTAGAAACCCAGAAGGAACTGTATTCAGTGGTTTTCACCTTGGTTGTATGTTTCCCAGGAGCTTAAAAAATACAGGTATCCACCACAGAGGTGGTGACTGGCTAGGATACAGCCAGAATACGAAAAGCCCCATAGTGATTCTAATACACGGTCAAGACCAAGAGCAGAAGCTCTGTGTTCTGTGGCTTTATCTAGAACACAGAGTAGGACTCAGATAATGATAACAGCGCTGTATCTAGAACACAGAGTAGGGCTCAGATAATGACCCATTTCATTGTACCAAGCTAGGATTTTTAAATGATACATAGGGTTCCAAGGAAAAAGAGTTGGAAAATACTAACAAAAGAAATGAGGAAAAGGAGAATGGGCTGAAAAGCCTGAGATGCTGAGCCGAAATTTCGGTTCCACTGTGGGCTCTTCACTTCAAGCGTTGGTCTCTGCTGCCATGATACCATTCTTGGAAGTTACTGAATGAGACCATTTCTAGATTCTAAGAATTGAACAGTGACCACCCTACTATGACCCATCAAGTTTACCCAGCAGAAAACATCACAAAAGGATATTAATTGTATGATTACTTGTGATGGGAAAGAGTGCATCCTCTTCAGCATTAGGACCCACCATTCACACTATGCATGCCTCTTCTTGGAGTTTACAAAGCTTCTTGATGAATGAGAGCCCTTTTCTGTACCTTTAGATATTAATACCCAATTTATGGAGAATTAAACACACAAGCTGATAGTGGTACGTATAGTGTTCTTCCATTTGTGCTTGGACAAAAGGGTAGGGTGTGAGGTGGACACAAACATATGCATATGTAGAATATTTCTGGGGAATAAACTGAAGTTATCCTGAGGAAGAAAAACTGAGACACCTGAAGATGTAGGAATGTTCTGTATCACTTGAATTTTGTACCAACGGTAGGTATTAACTTGCTGTTTTAAAGCTCTTCCTCTTTCATGCCATGGGTTGATTTTAACACAAAACACAAAAGTTCAACATTCTATGAGCACAAGATACACAAAATGCCCTGAAAGTGAGAGATGTAACAGAGGACTCTGTGTGTGTGTGTGTGTGTGTGTGTGTGTGTGTGTGTGTGTGTGTGTTGTGTGTCTGTGTGAAGTCCTGTGGTGACCTTGCCTTTTGACCCAGTCACCATTTTCCAAAATGTGACCCTAGTGCACAGAATGTCATGGTAAACCTCAACCTCAGACCAAGTGCATTAAAAACATTTATTATGGAAAAGAGACAAGAGTCTGAGCACACCTTTAACAAGGGTAAAGAGACTGTAAGACATCTTCGCGCACAGTGTCGCTGCTACAGAAGCTGTACCTGTGGAGAAAGCATCAGGCTGGCTTGTCAGTGGGTCCATGGCTGTGATGCAGCCATTAGACAGTCTGTTTGCTTCCTCTGACTGAAGGAATCTAGGACCCTAGGCAGGGACCCAACCAGTTCCAACGAGGAGCCAACCCATTCCTCTCCTTGAGGGCTGTTCAAACGCCAAAAGTGCAAAGCGTGTAACTCAGCTTTTCCTGTTGCTTTGGTCTCACAGAAGGCAGCAGCGGCCCTGCCACTGGCCCAGAGCAGGTCTTCCCTTTGAGGTCTACATTTTCTTCAGGCTATAATACCTCATTATTTTCTGATTACTGTCATTTGAGGTATCCTTTTTTCCCCCTATGTTTTGAAATTATTTGGTTTCCTGGTTATTTTTAACTGCCAACTCGACATACCCTAGAGTCGCCCTAGAGGAGAACCTCAACAGGGGGATCCCTTAGGTCAGACTGGTCTGTGGGCAACTGTGGAGCACTGTCTTGACTTTTAATTGATTTAAGAGGTCCCAACCCACTGTGGGCAGCACCATCCCTAGGCAGATAGTCCTGAACTGTTGAGGAAAGTTAGCTGAATATAAGCCAGCCTTTGAGCCACGTAGCAAGCAGGATTCTCCATTTGGCTAGGAAGTGAGTTCCTTGACCAGAGAATGCCAGTCCAGCCTTGAGTCCAGCCTGTGCTCTTCAGTGATGGACTGTGACCTGGAGATGTAAGCTAAAATACAACATTCTCTCCCTCCATCACCTAGCTGCTTTTGGTTAGAGTCTTTTATCACAGCAGCAGAACAGAAACTACAACAGCAGGTTCTATTACAACTCCTACTAAAGAAGATTCTCTTCCCTGAGAATAAGAGCTTGTTACTGTAAGCCAAGCTCATGTCTATATCCCTCCCATGCCAAGTCTCAAAAAACTCAGTTCACACAAAAAACTGCATACTAACAGAAACTAATTCCACCACGTTTTTTCCTAGATAATTTTGTCATTGGAAAGGAAATGACCCCCCATTTGCTTGTTTCTTATATCTTACAACCAATGCTTTGTCCTCGTCACGTTGAATATTATTATCTAAGGGAAATTGTACTCAAGTTTTCACAGTAAATCAGATGGATAGGTGGCGAGGTGAGATGAAAAGTTGGGTGATTTAATGAGTGAATTAGATGAACAAATGTCTGGATGATGTGAAAGATGAGAGACAGATGAATTGGTGATGAAAGAGGAAGTGAAAAGGAAAGAGGCTGGATGAAGGATGATTGGAAGGATGGGTGGATGCAAAGGCGGACAGGTCCATAAATATAGCCAGACAGAAGGAATATCAGATACGTACTCTTTCCCATCTTTACCACTTTGCACTGTGATTTGTGAAGCTCCCATCTTGGGCCGGAAGAGATTTATCACTTTGTTGTTCCAGAGGAACTTAACCTTCTGGATTTCTCCCACATCGACATCCAAATCAATGTCTTGAACATGTGTTGCTTCTGGTTTGAGGGATCCTCTGATTACACAGACAGAGATACGATGTCAGCTGGATGCATGACTACATAGGATGATATTCACCTATTGTTTCTAAATAAAGTGGATGCTGAGTTTCTGCAAACACCTGGAAGAACTGCAAACATATCCAGTGGGCTTCACAAACAAATATATTTCTGGAGAACACATCTTTTAAAAAAAGTCAGTTCTTTAGATGATCATTGTTTTTGTTTGTCCCAAAGAGGAGTGAAATATTTGGGGTAGCTGGGAACTCTAATAAGAGTGCTACAGGACAAGTTGATGCAGTGTCTTTGTTTGAAAGATGCATGCAGTTTGGTAAACATAATTTGTTAATGTCACATAAGTAACTCCAGAAGTTGTCAAATAAATTAAACTATCTTGTAGAGTCATTAATGTTAAGTGCAAAACCAGAATCTAATTTGTACTTCTAAGTCATATATTCACTCAACACATACCTACCAAGCTCTTCATACATCTAGCATAAGCTATGGACTGAGACCATGATAGGAATAAGCTGTGGGCCCCAGGCTTCACATGTCTTTCTGTATATATTGGGGTGGGGGAGTAAGGCAGGGGGTTGTCACATAGATGGACCTTGCTCAAAGGAAAAATGAAGGCCAAGCCAGGCTGATGGTGCAGGCCTGTCATTCTAGCCATTTAGAAGGCTCAGGCAAGAGTATCGCAAGTTCAAGGCCAGCCTGGGTAACTTAATGAGACCCTGTCTCAAAACAAACAAACAAATGAACTAAACAGAAAGACTAAAAAGAGGACTGGAGCTACAGCTCAGTGGTGAAGTATTTGCCCAGCCTGCAGGAGGCCCTAACTCTGAGTATTACATTACACACACACACACACACACACACACACACACACACACACACACACA
>CABHPP010134123.1:26993-48503 GCA_902168425.1 Peromyscus attwateri
ACACACACACACACACACACACACACACACACACACACACACACACAGAGTCCTGTGATTAACAAAAGCAATTGGCGTGTGATCCATTTTAAACAATTAGCTCTCTCTCTCCCAGGGACTTCTCTTCTCACATATAAGATGGGGTGATTGAATTAGATGTAGCAATTTCCTCCCAGCTCAGACAGTCTGAGACTCAGGTTCCGCTGAGTAAATACCTGAATTAGTAAAGCAGTGGATAGCCACGCCTTTATGAGTCACCTCTTATGAAAAGCTTAGCCATTGCATTTGCTACAGAACTTACTTGAAAATTTCATACTGTTTTGAGTTTCCATTACTTCCATACAGAGCAACCAAGATGTACCCACTCAGTTTCTTTTCTCCAGACAGTGTGACTGACACCTTGTATCTCCAACCTGTGCCAAGAAGTATATCATTTTAACAAACTTATCTTGTTGGAAAAAAAAAAAGACTCAACTGGAAGTGTTATTTTTCTAAGATTGACTTCCCCTTGGGTAAGAGGTGAGGGAAGCGACTGTGTTCTTCCATGGAGTTGACAGATGACTTTAAATACTGAGCAAGGTGAGGAGACCAAGGGGACAGAAAACATGACAGCTGAGCACAACGCAGTGTCTGCCCTGATGGGTGAAGGACCGTCTGTTGCTACACAGGCCCCAGATGGATACAGGAGAATGTCCCCCTCCTCCATCCCAATTTGTATGTTGAAGTCCTGACTGTGCTGGCTAGTTCTGTGTCAACATGACACAGCTAGAGTTATCTTGAAGGCAGGAACCTCAACTGAGAAGATGCCTCCGTAAGATTGGGCTGTAGGCAAGTCTGTACAGCATTTTCTTAATTAGTGATGGGGGAGGGGCCAGTCCATTGTGGGTGGTGCCATCCCTAGGTTGGTGGTCCTAGGTTCTATAAGAAAGCAGGCTGAGCAAGCCTTGATGAGCAAGCAGTAAGCAGCACCCCTCCATGGCCTCATCATCAGGTCCTGCCTCCAGGTTCCTGTTTGAGTTTCTGTTCTGGCTTCCTTCAGTGATGGACTACAATGTGGAAGTACAAGGCAAACAAACCCTTTCCTACTCAACTTGCTTTTGGTTATGGTGTTTCATCACAGCAATAGAAACCCTAACTAGGGCAGAAATCCGTAGCAGGATATGGGTAATGCTGTGACAGACCTGACCATGTGTTTGGGAGGATTGTGGAAGGACTTTGGAACTTTGGGCTAGAAGAGCCTTTGAGTGTTGGCTTAACAGTGGTATGTTTATGTGTCAAGCTGACAAGGGGTCAGTAGAGGTGACCAGTTTTATGTCAGCTTGACATGAGCTAGAGTTACCTCAAAGAGGGGAAACTCAATTGAGAAAATGCCCCCATAACATCTAGCTATAAGGCATTTTCTTAGTGATTGATGAAGAGGGCCCAGCCCATTGTGGGTGGTGTCATCTTGGAATGGTGGTCCTGGGTTCTATAAGAAAGCAGGCCGAGCAAGCCAGGAGACCCAAGCCAGTAAGCAGCACCCCTCCGTGGCTTCTGCATCAGCTCCCATCTCCAGGTCACTGCCCTGCTTGAGTTTCCTTCAGTGATGGACTGTTACCTGGGAGCGTAAGCCAAACAAAACCTTTCCTCCCCAGCTTGCTCTTGGTCATGGTGTTTCATCACAGCAATAGTAGCCCTAACGGGGACTGCTGGTGTGACAGTGTCAGGGGAGGAGGAGCCTTTGGAAGATAAGTCTTGAGGGCATGAGATTATTAAAGGGGCTCCAGCGGCTCTGCAGCCCTTTCTGCACTACTCACGAGGCAGGATACGATAGGAAGATGCTTGTGTGCAGAACCCGACCATGCGGCTGTGCTGAACTCACTTCCAGCCTCCAGGACCTTGGGGAATAGATGTGCTTATAAAGCTCTTGGTCTAGAGTGCTGCTGTAGCTGACTAAACCGGCTAAGGCCTGGTTGCAGGTGATGTTGTTACTCATGGCATTTGTTCACTTCCTTCTTTTCCAACTGGTCAACAGTTAGATTTTCCCCTCAATCTTTTGTTTGAAAGCAATCCTAGTAAGAATATCTGAGCACATCTGTGTTTCTGTGGAATGTTCTGAGAATAGTGTCTGAGCCGAGAGGATATGCATGTTAAGACACTGTAGATACTAATGAGTTACTCTTTTTTTTATGATAAAGACAGGATGGCATGAGATAATGTATACCATATAATCATTTAAATATAAAGCTGCCACAGAAAAGGCTTTTCAGTTAGTTTGATTCTATTTGTGACAAATTACTCTTAATGCTTCTACTATCTTATGTTTTCTAATGAGAACTTGAGCAAAATGAAGCCCGTGATAATGGAGTATTGTGTGTATGTACATGTGCACTTGTATACATTGTGTGTGTGTGTGTGTGTGTGTGTGTGTGTGTGTGTGATGTCAGAAGGTAGTCATCTCTGTGATGATTTTCTGATTTAGAGTCACATTGCCTCAGTTGTTCTCTTCTTGCATCAATACATATATCTTCTCTGTCATGAGTAGATGGACATGTGACTTGGCCACTCACTGTTCTTAACTCTAGTTTTCATAGGAATTATGGGTTAATGGAGCGAACATGAGCCCGTGCTGTTCTGCCACCCTTACATTACAGCTCGAGCTGGTGACACTTGAGGTTTTTTGTTTTTTAATTAATACCAAGGGGCTTCACTAACAGAGCTCAGGTGCTTTTAAAATTATTTTTAGAAAATTTTAAGTGAAATGGGAACTTACGGGTAAAGTTACCACTATCTCCCGTGTTCAGAAAAAAGGTTTGTTCCACGGCAGTGGTTCTCCCCTCAAATTGATCAGCATAGTGCCCCATTCTGGGGCATCCTTCGTCTGGACAAGGGAAGCAGCCATTCTAGTGGGAAGAGATCATTTGTTAGTAGGAGACCTTGGCCCCAGATGACTCTCTCCTTCCTTCCTTCCTTCCTTCCTCCCTCCCTATCATCTGCTGTATCTACTGATTTATTGATTTATCTTTTATCTATTTGCATTTTTATTTCCATCCATCCTTCTATTTATCCCTTCTTTCATTCATCTTCTTGGTCATTCACGCATCCTACTAGCTTGAACATGCGCGCATTTATTTATCTATACATCCCTGGACCCGTGAATCCATGCATTCATTCTTAGAGTTGTACATAGAATCATTCTTGACCAAAGTTTACTTTGGAAACTTACAGTTGGGAGACAAGTCGTATAGGAAAAAGTAAAATAAATAGGAAGGGGGTCTGTGAGATAATGCCTCTAGGGAGAAGTCAACTGGGAAGACATGTTATTTCAAAAGAAGAGGAAAAATGAGGAACTGGGAGGAAGAGGGTAAGGATGTGAGGAACAGAGGAAGGAAGTTAGGAAGGAGGGACAGTGGCAGGCTACCACAGTTCTGGAAAACTTCAGATAAGTGGAGTTTTGACCATGGCCTATGCATTTAAAATGTTAGTGTATCAGAGATGAACTTCTTAAGTGCCCTTTACAGGAGGGTGGTCTTGGTCTTGGAGGTGAATACTGAAGGACCTGTGATTCACTTTCACATACTTAGGGACAAAGCACACATACATGCTTGTGTGTGAAACCTTAGTAACTGGTATGTGTAAGTGATAGGTGGAACAGGCACTTTTGTGCTCCTCTTTCAACCTGCTTGTAGACTGGGAGTTGTCCTAAATGAAAAGCTGGGGACCCTGGGGAGATCCAGTGTGGCCAGCAATGGCTGGCCTCCCCTCCAGTCCAGTTCACTGCTGGAGGAAGGCAGCTTTGGAAACCTCTCCATTCCCCGCACCCCTGTTCATGCCTGCAGAGTCGATGGCATCTTTTTATTATGCTGTATGTCACAGAGACAAACACAACCAGCAGGGCCACCAGGCTCTTCTCTCGGGGCCCTGGAGTGACCTACCTGCTGGAACTCCTCATAGGAGGTGCAGGGGTACCCCAGGAAGCCATCGGGGTTGAGAATGCTGCTGGCATAGTACTTGTAGCTCCGGAGGTGGTTGCAGGCTGCAAAGTTTTGAGTTCCTGATAAAGCCAAGGAGACAGGAGTGAGAGAAGAGCCTTCACCTTCAGAAGGCCAGCCATTCTGAGTGAGCAAGGAGCAGCCTCCACCCTCTGGACTCTGGGCCAGGCACCTGCTGGGAGACAAGTCCTAGAAGTATGTGTGTTGAATGTGTGTAACATATGAAAGAACTGAAGGATGGGGGAGCCAAGGGTCAGAGAGAGAAAGAGACAGATAGACACACAGAAAGAGGAACAGACAGAAACAGACAAGTCTGCGTATACATGTAAAGAGAAAACAGAACAAAAGATTTTAAAAAGCTTTTAAAGACCTAGCTTTTAAAAACAGAACACACAGATAGGTATGCAAGTAGAGAGAAGATAGAGATAGTCAACAGTTGGTCTTCATTGTCTGTGAATTCTACACCCTTGGGTTCAGCCAACCATGACTGGACCGTGCTGTTAGGTCTATGATGATTGTGTTTGCACCAAGCGTGTGCTGACTTCTTGTCAGTGTTCCCAGAACAGTACTGCACAGCAGCCATGTGTGTACACAGCTCTTCCTGAGAGACCGTTCTCAGGCCTCACTGTTAAGGCTGTGCTAAGGCTGAGTTACACCTCCTCTAAGCTGGGCCAAGCTCAGGTGATTCCAGTGTACCGCCTTCTACTTTGACCCAAAGATGACTTGTTGGGAAAATCATTTTTCATTTCTCCAGTTACTTGACATAAAACTTCCCATGGAGGAATCTAATAGGACCATTCATGGGAGTCACTCATCAAAAAAGGACCTGTTCCCTCTGTGGGTGGGGTAGCTCTGCTCTCTCAGCTGAGAGCTAGCCCTTCCTGCTGTGCTCACAGCCCACCATCCAGTTCAGAGTGCTCACACTAGTGCCCCTCAGTAGACAGCAGAACCTGCTTTAAACTTAATTGTTTCTTTCATCCAAAATTGCTGCTCAGGGATCCCATAATAGAGGAGAAAGTGTGTTCAATTGTTCCCTGTGCCCAGCGCCTGCGTGACTTGTGTGGCATACAATAGAAACACACTCCAGTGCTCATGGGCTGGTTCGCTCTAAATTGCCTCTTTAATTAAACCTGGGCTCTCTGCTATTGTGTGTGCCCTGTCCGTCACTTCTGGGAGGGGGCAGCTGTTATCATGACTCAGGCTTCTTTAGGGGGAGAACAGCCAGTCCCCCAATGAGTTACCAGGTAAGGGGCCAAGAGGTCAAAAGCTCTGTTTATTTCTCACTAGGTGCTGGATGTTGCTTTATCCATACTATTTGCAGACATTTAGCACATGGGACATTAAAAGGCCACACCAAACCACGAAACAGCATGTGCTTGGTGCTTGCTTCAGGTCAGGGCCAGGTACTGGGGTGATGGGGTGGGGGTGTGCAAAGACACAGCCACATGGGACTTCCAGGTCAGAAAAATAATGACAAATAAAGTGACTACTGACCCAAACCCCCTCTTTCAGAGAGGACAGTGAAGCCTGGTCTCAGGAGAGGGACAAAGAGAACAAGTGGCAGTCATATCGGTGGCTCCGGGATGTCACCTAATATGAAGTGTGCAAGTCCTGCTCTCCAGATGAACAAAGTCACACATAGGCTTCAGGAACTCACACCATTACTCGCAGTTCAGGCCTCCCTGCCCATGAATACCCCAAACCCTCAGAGTGCATCTCCTTCTAGCCAGCTACCTCGGTTCCCTGCCTGACACTAGTGAGAAAGGCAGAGCCTCCACACCTGTGGAGGTTCTGCAGTGCTTTAGGGGGCAGGAGCTGAGAACGTGATGAGGGTGAGGGTGACGCCAGAGTTGGGTGTTTGCTACTGTGTCCATCTTATCTGGGCATTCTGACAACTGAGATATGAGCTCAGAGCCTTCCAGTAAGAAGCCAGGCTTATATATAGTGGAGCCTTGAACAAAATATGTAGCTTTCCAGGCACCCTGTGCCTGCATGTGAAATATCTCACGGTGCTGTGAAATGCCTGGCTCAGACCAAGCCAGTTTATTGGCAGCAAGTTTATTACTGTGATGGCTGGACTCAAACATTCTGCCTTCACGCCCAGGTAGGTAGTTACTGTCTCATTTCTTTCACACACGTACCTTCCCATATTCCGTTTATGTCAACAATAGTGGAAAGGATGTTTTTCTGACATCCGGGCATTTCCTTTCCTCCGTTTGGAAAGAAATCCAGATGGCCTGACTTTTGGCTCGTCCCAAAACCTGAAACAGTTGAAGCAGAAGTGAGCAGGGGTACATATGGTCCCAAAGTTACATCTGGCTTCAGTGAGGTGTTCAGTCCATTCAAACAGGAGCACAAGCCTTGGCAATTCCCCCCTTCACCACATCAACTCTCTCTGCAGAGAGTTCTCAGATGGGCAATTGGCAGGGCAAGGAGGAAGTACCAACACAGGAGGGGAGGTGGGGAGAGAGTGAGTTATGGGTGAGTGGGTGTGTATCTACTCATATATGTGCCTATCTGTCTAACCTGGAGAGATCCTGGGCAATACTGATAAGTCCAAGATCATAAGGAACCAGTTGGCATGTATCTGGTAGCATGTGTATTACATTATTTATTTAAATCTTTGGTTTCTGCATTATATATTTTTTAATTATGTGTATGTTGGGTGTCTGTGTGTGGATACATGCACCTGAGTGCAGGTGCCCTCAGAAGCCAGAGGCAGCTACTTCCTGGAGGTGAGTTGCCCAGCATGGGTGCTAGGAACCAGACTCAGGTCTTCTGAAAGTGCAGTGTGTGCTCTTAACCACTAAGCCGGCCTTCCCTCACTGTAGTTCTGACATTTGCGATACGGTGAGCATATGACAGAAACTCTCTACAACTGAACTACGTCACAAATTCTCTAGACTGTATTGCTATAGTGAGGCCACAGAGGTTATCTGAGCAGGAAAATGGGGGAGGATCTTTAGATTTTTGAGGTGCACAGACCTGTGATCTGTTACTGGACTAGACATTGTTAATATAATGGACTAGACATCGTTAATGTAATCTTGACTATATGTATTGTATATACTTATTGGATAGTTTTTCTTGTATTAGTTATAAGCTTTTTTAATTTTAGACAAAAAGAGAGGAAATGTGGTGGTATTGTATTGCCCAAAATATTGTGTATGCTAATAAACTTATCTGGGGTCAGAGAACAGGACAGCCACAATATTAAAGGTTAGGCAGTGGTAGCACACGCCTTTAATCCTAGCATTCCAGAGGCAGAAATCCATGTGTTCAAGGATACACCCAAGCATGGTGACCAACGCCTTTAATCCCAGAAAGCAAGCCTTCAATCCCAGGGAGTGGTGGTAGAAAGCAGAAAGGTATATAAGGCGTGAGGACCAGAAACTAGAGGCATTTGCCCTGGAGAGGCATTTGCCCTGGAGAGGCATTTGCCCTGGAAAAGCGCCGGCTGGTTAAGCATTCAGGCTTCTAGCAGCAGTTCAGCTGAGACCCATTTTGGATGAGGGCTCAGAGGCCTCCAGTCTGAGGAAACAAGACCAGCTGAGGATCCAGCGAGGTGAGATAGCTGTGGCTTATTCTGTGTCTCTGACCTTCTAGCATTTACCCCAATACCTGGCTCAGGTTTGATTTTATTAATAAAAACTTTTAAGATTCATGCTACAGTGATCAAACCCTGGTTCCACTGACCAACTTCACGATCTTGCTGAGTTATTTAGTCTGTCTCCTCAGCTGTGAGGTGGTGACAATCTCCCCTTTAGGGTGCTGCATGATAAGCTATTATGTGCAAAATGTTCAGTGCAGCACATGTTACGTATTCAGTAAATGCTCTCTCTGTCATTATCATTGCCATTGTTAAAGCACACCCTGTATGGGCATGCTTCCTGAGTGGTTATCTGATACAAAGTACTGAAAAAAAGAATGCTGATTTTAGAAGAATTAAACAAAAGGATGTAGTTTCAACAGGACAAACTGTTGTGATGTTTTGTTTGTGCTTTAACAGATAAAGTTTGCCTGAAGATCAGAGTGTGGAGCTAAGCCACTAGATAACCACAGAGGCCAGGCAGTGGTGGCACATTCCTTAATCCCAGCACTAGGGAGGTGGAGACAGGAAGTGATATGGCTGGGCGGAGAGAGGAATATAAGGCAGGAGGAGACAGGATCTCAACCTCCTTTTCAGGCTGAATTGTTGGCAAGGTAAGAGGTGGCTGTGGCTTTCTCCTTTGTCTCTCTAATCTTTCAGCATTTACCCCGATATCTGGCTCTGGGTTTTTATTAAGACCAATTAGAATTTGTGTTACAAAACTGTAACCAAAGCTTTGGCAACTTTTTTTTAAATAAAAATTAAGTCTAAAAACTTCAGTCAGGTCAAGTGAAAATATCTATTACTTTGGAGGTAGGGAGAGATGCAGTCATGGATGAGTCCTAGGCTATAGAAGAGTTTTTAGTTCAGCCTGGGGTCACAGACCCCATACCAGCAGCATTGTACTGGGTAATTGTTGTGCTCTGTACTTAACCGTGTTGAATATTCCCTCTGCAGCTGTGTGTGTGGGGAGGAGGGAGTCACCTGGACATGATGCCATCAGTCACTGGTCATGAGGAGTTGGGGGTGAAGAACTCACCTAGGTAGGGAATTATGGGGGCACTATCTGTGTGAATCACATCTACAAACATGGCGTCTGATGGATCCAGCCGAACTTCCTCTGGCAGGCCTTCGAAACAGGGTTCTGCAGGGTCCAGCCCTGAAGGGTAGAATGGAGGTAGAAGCATCTTAGCCCACGAAGGACAAGGTTCAAGTGTCCAACCACAGACTGAGGTGAGGAGTGCTGGGTAAGGAAACCCTGCACACCCCAGTGATTACAGTTCCTGGTCTACTTGAGAAAGAGAAGCCAGAGCAGGGGGTGGGGGACAGGAATGCTGCCTAGAGAATGCTCAGAAATTCCTAGCATCAGTTCCAGGGAGGATCTGGGTGGGGCACCCACTCCTCTCAATTCCCCTTCCTTATTTTCTTCACAGAGATCACAAGCTCTATGGCCTCACTCAGTTGTTCCCCAGTCCCTGAGATCTACACATGACTGACATCTTTCCTCATGCCATTCCCCAGCCTTCTGACCCTTTGACACATTCTCCCTTTAGTTAACTCTTTCTTCACTAAGCCCCAGCTCAAATACAGCCTCCTCATGGAAACTTCTATTTCTCCTCCTGTCCTAGCCATGACATTATTTTGTGCTCTTAGCTTTCTGCATTCTGGACGGGTCTGTGGGTTTCCTGAAACAGAGTCTGTACCCACATTTTCAGAGAGATGCCAAGATGAGAAGGGGGGCTGTCAGTTGTTCTAACATCTGCCCCCATCCAGGGAGTGAGAACAGGCCATCCCTCTTACAGGTCTATTACGAAAATCCCATGAAAAGATGTAACAGACAGGCCCCTGCAAACTGAGGATGTCTACAGGGTTATAAAATGCTATCCCTATCCTTCAGTACAGTGCCCAGGGCAGGGTTGGCGACACAAAATGAATAGCTGTTTCAGTCTGTCCTGTGTGCATGAACTCCATCTAATATTTCTTTCATTCATCAAGCATTTCCTAAGTGGTCTCTTTCTGACTGTGCCAGACTGAGAAAAAACATTCAAGGAGTAAGCGGAACTGATAATTAAAAAAAAAATCTTATCACTTAAAACAAACAAACAAAAAGATAACTTTTCTACATTCCAGCAGTCATGTCCCTGAAGTTAGGTTTCATGAGCCTGAATTTGGTCATATTTTTCTTGTTTTACAAACACATTTTTATCTATGACTATGGATTTTCTAATAGGTATCAAGAAACAAGGACAATTCTTTTTGAGTCAGGCTATCACCTAAACTCAGGAAAGCAGGAGGGGCATCCTCTGCCATGGGACATGCGCTGGCAGAGGCTTCGCCTACTCACTTCCCCGGCCCTTGGACCCCAGACTGTCTCTCAGGACTCCTACCTGTGACCCTGCCCAAGTTCCCCTCCAGCCTCCGGCCTGCTTCCCCGGCCACGTGGGCTCCCAGACTGTGGCCGATGAGGTGCACGTCCTCTGGGCTGTACCCCAGCTCTGTCTGTGGAAAGACGAAGCGGGAACGGGAAGGTCGGGGAGCAGAGGCTGGTCTTTGCCAGAGGACTGGGCTCTTCGGAGCTGGAGACTTCGGGGGACTGAGCCCTCCACCCGGGACTGCTCAGCCAAGTGAAACTGCAGGTTGCTCTGCCTTTGGAGAAGGTTCCCTGCTCTTGTGCGCAGCAACAGTGCTGGCCAGTGGCCACCAAGCTAACTGCAGGCCACCTCTCTGGCTGCTGTCGCCACCTGGTGTCGCCATGGAGGCCTCTGCCCTGGTTGTAGAGTACTGGATGCAGTGAGAGGGAAGCTTGGACCTTCTAGAACTTACAGGAGGGAAGAAAGGGAGCCAAGAGTAACCCCCACCCCACCCCTATCCCATAGAAAGGATGAAACCCAAAAGCCTTCTTTCACAGAGAGAACTGCTGGGCGTACCAGTCTGCTTTCAGTTCCCAGAATAGCTTGCAAGGAAGGCCTTATGTCAGAAGGGGAAACCGAGGTTCCCAGGTCCACAGCTAGGGCATTGTGGACAGTCAGCAGGGAGAAAGGTTGTTGCTTTACCTCAGGAGGGTGTTGTGAACTTGGTTTGCTTGACCTACAGCTCCACCCCTGCCCTTGGTCCCTAGCAACCTCTGTGTACAAGGGGGCACTTCTCTGCCCTTCTCTCTAGCCCCGCCCACATCTAGCTCCGCCCCTCTCTCTAACTCTGCCCAAGACTGGGCCAAAGGGGGGCCCTTACCGACAGCACTTGTACTAAGAAAGCAATCTCAGCGCCCACGACCCGAGTGTTGTAGGCGGCTTGGGTATATTCGGTCCTGGCCCCACGCTTCCAGTCAACGCAAATACAGTTCACTTTCTCCACTTGAAACATTTTCTAGGGGAAAGAAATAGAACAAACTTCATAAACAGGCCAGGTTGCACACCTCAGAGATGGAGATTCTCCTACATAAAGCACTTGGTCCTTGGCAGCGCCTCAGTTTCCCTCCTGCCCGTCACAGTTGACCTTTAGGGTAGCACTGTGAATGGAAATTGAGGCCTGAGCGGATGAGTTCCTAGTCTCGGGGCTCAAAGCCAGGTCCAAATAAACAACCAAGTCAGAGAAAAACAAATTCCTAGGCTATAAAGCTCACAATGCATGTCATCCGCTGCAATAGCACATTTCAAAGGCTCCAAACCTGCACGTGGCCAGCAGCTCCCAGCACAGATCAGAACATGTCCATCACCACAGAACATTCTGTGAGCTGCTGGAGCTTAAGAGGGCAATACGTTTGTTTGTTTTAATGCCACACATGAGCCAGAGTCGAACTATCAGGTGGTGTGTGGAGTCCCCACATCTGAGACTTGCTGGCTAGCAACCGTGGGAGAATGTGGCAATGCAGGCCTGAGAAACAGGCACTCTTTAATGGTTTTTTTTAGGAAGAATCCTTCTCTTCCAGGAACATTTCCTTTCCTGGTGTCAAGGGCATCCAGCGTGGGATCCGGGTGAGGAGGATGGATCTCCACCTTGCACATGTCGAGTAGCCAGGCATCCTCTCCGTTGTCTATGAAGCCATGGATGATGAAACGTGTCTTGCGGTCCAGTTGGAAGTTGGAAGCCTCGATGGTGGCTGGGTCGGTGGCAGAGATCACCTGGTTTAATTAGACAAGATGAATTAGAATGTTGGCCTGGCCCATCTGCAGGCCTGTGACAGACCAATGAGACTAAGATCCCAGGTCCTGTAGCTGTGTCCTGTGAATCCAGAAAGCACATGCTCACTGACTTCCTGTTTTCCTGAACCTTGAACCTAAATCTAGTATTTCTGTTAAGCATGGCTCAGGCAAGAAACTATGGTGGAATTAGCAACAGCTGTGACTCAGTTCCTCAATTAAAGTCACAGATATTTTCATGCCACGTAGCAGTTGTTGTAAATACCTCAAAGTGTCATTTATACTCATTACTGCTTAGTTACAGTAGTTTTTAGATTAATCTTTATTGAGATGATAAAATAGCATATTTAATACTATGCTTCATATTTTCTATTTTTTCACATTCTGATGACTGTTTTCAATCTAATTGATTTCCTTTGCAGTCCATTAAATTTTATTTTATCCATTTGCAGATATTATCCTGAGAAGAGCCTTTAGGCTTCCTCCGGTAGCTAAATAGATTTAGATAGTAGAAAACCCTTGGCTGGAAGCCACAAGCCTGAGCTCCAGCTCTGGGGAGCCTGATACTTTAGGATAGACTTCCACATGCCCACAGACTTGCTCAGGACCCTTCTGCCAGCAAATGCTAGAAGGATAGGACAATAAAGGCAGTAATGGCCACTGTGTCTACACAGCTTCCAGGATGGAGGAACTAAGTCCCAGAGTGGGTGGCCCCAGGCACCTAGAGGTAGACCCACTTGCCAAGGACCACAGCTTGAGCTACTCGAACTCATAGCAAAGTCATCTTTGAAAAACTCTCTGGTCACCTGGTAACTGCCAGGGACAGGCCTGTCCTGAAAGTCACCCAGGGACATCATATTCTCAAATCCTTTGTGGTTAGTTGTACTCCCCCCCTTATCATTTTGTGTATTCTTGCTTTGCATATGTTACTGCTCTGTTACCCTGATGAAAAGGTGATGGAGGATGTAGCTGGGTTATACCTTCTCCACAAATATCATTGTTACTCTTCTTCTTGGGACAGGGTTCTAGGGTGGACCTGGAGACCTGTACGTTAATGTGTAAGAGTGTGTACATTTCTCGATTTTATTTCTGTATTTTCTCAGATACTCAGGGGTTATGGCCCTTAGAGCCAAGGACTCCCACATTAGGAGGATGGTTCCAAAGTGTCCGTTATGCCCTAGCCAGCTACTTAGTGCCACCAGTATGTGGTCCAAGCTGATTCTGTCATCCCAACCCAGACATCCATGCCCACACTTACTTGGTAGTTGTTTGTATTTTCATTTGTGTACAGAAGAAAGCGGGTATTGATGTCCTCTGGGGACCAAGGGAACATCTTCAAAGGCCGCTGAATCATCCCTGCCCATGGCTTCTCATTGGAAAAGCAGCCAAGATGTCCATAGCAAACCTCTTTCCCTGGTGCAGGAAGAGCCACAGACAGGACAGGCATGAGGTTCTGGGAAGGGGTAATGTCATTTGTCACAGGAAGATTTTTCAGGGTGGACCTTGGCCAGACCAGTCGTCTTGTTAGCTACCCGAACTTCTGTGCCTATAAGAGATATCTGGGGTGTGGATACATCTGGCACATACACACTTCCAGGCATCTCCCCCAGAGACTAGGAGGGTCCTAGGTTGACTCTACAACAGCATATTTAATAAGCACCCTTATCAGGCAAATTCAAGACACATTCACCTGCAATGAAACAGCCCAGGAAGCTGCTCGTCAGAGCAAGTCACACCGTTCTTAACATTAAGTACTTATGACATGCCTATGAACTCTAGACATGTCATTTATTCATCTCAGTCTCCACAATATCAGGCTCCGGTCGTCACCTTTCCTCTGGAGGGATGGTGATAGCATCCTTACCTCTGACGGTGGCCAGCAGGACAATGGTCCAGCAGAGCAACATCTGCACAGACGGAAACAGGAATCTATTGACACCCATGGACATAGGGACGAGGCCCGCAGGGGCAGGGCTCAAAAAGGCAGCAGTTCTCAAGTGTGCTTGGGAAGGTGAATGACTAGAAGCCCGGCAGCCTGGACCGCATAGATGAGGATATCCCTGGAGGGCGGGACCAGAGGCTGAGGCCTCCCAGGGTATAGTGAGCCAGACAGCACCACCCCGGGATCGTGGGCTCAGAGTCTTCTCCTGAAGCCACCTCCCCTTTGGCGCCCTTCCCCACTTCTCTCCTTGTTCAGGTGGCACTGTGACTTACTGTGCTGCAGCACTGCAGTGGGATGTACAATCGTGATCGGGGCTTGGCCATGACCTTCTACAAACACGTTTTATCTTTTGGACTCTGTTGAAGAAATGCCAGGACAAGAGAGAGAGGGGGCTGCGCACAAGTGCCCTGAACCCCAGTTATCACAAACACATAGACCAGCACAGTCTGTGGAGCAGAGCTGTTACAAAGAGAGATTCAAGCGAAAGAAACAGCAAGGGGGGATGAAGAAGAAGGGGCTCTGTGGCTCCTTCTGAGTCAAACACTGTTTCCAAAATAAGAACAGGGAAGAAGAGACCCCCAAGCAGTACGTCATCATCACAGTCCCTCTAGACACAAGACCTCCCTATCATATTGCTACTTTGTTGCGTTTAACAGACCTTATGGGTTGCTGTTCAATGAAAAGAAGTATTTGTGAAGACACAAGCCTTGGTCACTTGAGGGGTGGGTTGGGTGGCCAGCAGTCTTCCACCCCTGTGAACCCAGAAAGAGACGGGAAGGGCTCAGACGGTGGGGGAGGAGATAGCCACACTGATGACTTTGTTCCCAGCCAGGTTTGTTTAGAAATAATCTAGTCTATTTGCAAAGCACCTGTGAGCTGCTCACTGTACTTTGGCCTAGAGATAAGAAGTAGAGGTATTTTCTTTCCTTCACAGCTAAGAAGCGGTCCTGGGAACAGCCAGGTGCTGCCCTGCTATGTTTTAGATTTGGTATATTGCATGGACACATTGAAGGATGCAGATCTTTAGTTGAAAACTTAGCAGTGAGTTCTGGAGAACATATGCTCCCCATCCCAATTTCCATGAAGGTATTCCCAAATGCTCCCACGGATGTGGCCCTTGCTAAGCACAGAGTGTTTCCAAAGAAGCTCCTAAGGCACCACCAGCAGCACACTCTCTGTGTTGGTAGATCTGGGAAGAGTTGTGCTTTTTCCCAGAACAGTAGGGGGTTAGCTGTGGTGATATTTTGTTGTACCCTAATAAAATTTGCCTGAAGATCAGAGGACAGAACAAGTCACTAGATTAAACATAGAAGCCAGGCAGTGGTGGCACACATCTTTATTCCTAGCACTCAGGAGGCATAGATTTGTCTGGATCTCTGTAAGTTCAAAGCTACCCTGGACTACATGAGAGTGACTCAGTCTAGGAGAGAAACAGCCAGGCAGTGGTGGCACACACCTTTAATCCCAGTACTTGGGAATCACACGCCTTTAATACCAGCACTTGAGATCTCATGCCTTTGCTACCAGTATTTGGGAAGCACACACGCCTTTAATCCTAGCACTAGGAAGGAAGTAATATGGCTGGGCAGAGAAAGGGATATAAGGCATGAGGAGACAGGAACTAAAGCTCTTTTCAGCTGAAGGCTTTTCGGCTGGAACCCTTTTGGCTGAGGAAGCCTTTCAGCCAAGGACTCAGAGGCATTCGTTGAGTTGACAAGGTGATACATGGCATTGGCTTGTTCCTTTGTCTCTCTCTCTTTCAGCATTTACCCCAATATCTGGCTCCAGGTTTTATTATAAGACCATTTAGGATTCGAGCAATGGTTAGTCATATTTAAAACCTAAGTGCTTGTCTCAAAACCAGGCAACCGATTCCAACATCTCTTTCTTGTGCCTCAGTAGAAACCTCTTGTGAATTAAGTGCTGTTTATTGAACACAAGATGTTAGATGTAGAGTGGCATTATACTGGCCCATTTCCATGGTCAATGACACAAGACTTGATCACAAGTAAGAAGAATAGCTTCCCATATGTAAATTAGTAAGTTACATCCTAAGGGAGAAATGGTATTTCAAAATATTTTGATAAAAATGCTTTGTGTCAGAGTTATGATTAAAAAAACACAAAAGTTACTCTCCACCTGAAATCTGAGTGATCTTAAGAAGAGATTATAAATGTAGCTAAGAGCACCTTCCTAGTTCATGTCGCTCATGGCGGGCCTAGGTACAATGATGTGTCCCCTGGCTACAGCGGGTTTGCTGCATGCAGGCTGGAGCTACAGCATGGTGGATTCCCACTGAATTACACAGAGGTTTCTGCAAGCCATGCAACATGGTGTGTGGTGGATATAGCTTTGGCTACTAAAACAAAAAAATTCTGGGCTATACGCTGCTGGATGGAAGCATAGCCCCACTGCTTCCCAGAGTCAGTGGTGAGCATGGTTCCCAGAGCTGGCTGTAAATGTACTTCCGCCATGTTGGGAAGCTGTGGTGGGTGGAGCCAGCAGCCAAAGCTGCCATTTCAGTCCTAGTCATTCTACAGTTTAAAGCAATAGATTCACAATAAGACGGATTCAGATTAAATAAACCTCTAAATGGTTTAGGGTGTGTGTAAAAATGTACGAAGGCTTGGAAGAGAGAAGAAAAGGACTATAGACAGTTATATAAAGAAATAGTTTTAAAAAATAATGTCTTTAAAGAGACAGTAAAGGTAATATAAAAAACAAGCCATGTAAAGATGGATATTACACAGAGAGTCTGGATTATGTTGTCTTTGGTATTTTTAATTGCAGAAAGACATTTGATTGCAAAAGCTGCTGAGTTAAATCAATATGAATATTTTAAAGATATCTTGATTTTGTCTAAGGATACGTTGCTTTGGAAAAGAGGTTCTGCTTTCGTTTCCACAGAAGATGAGAACCTGTGGATTGCTTCCAGGCTAATATGGTTTGACCAGCCAAGACCCCCTGAAAGGTCTCCGATGACACCATGGCCCAGATGATTCAACAACATCCAGAGCGGTTTCAAGGCAACTGGCTCAGACAGTGCAGCCTCATAGACTATTCCAGTCAGGACTTGGCCATAATTGTTAATTTTCTCAGGATCCCAATAAAAACACAGCACCCTTTATCAGCAGGAAGTAGCCTAAAAACTATGCCCACATTCCCAAAAAATAGATTATGGATGTTTGTCATTGTTTAGGTTGTTGGTTATAAATTGTTATTGGTCATAGACAATATCTTTCTAAAAGAAGAAAGGGGGTATGATATAGATATATAGGATACAGATATGATAGGATAAAAGGGTGGACTGTTGAACCTACTTTTAAAGAGCAACAACTTGCTTAAAATATTTTACATTGCTATGGATTTTAGTTTATTGATACAAATTTAAAGTTAATTTTGTTATACTGTATGTATATTTCTACTCTCATTTAAGGTATTATGTTTATGTAACTCATTTAAATTATAATGGATAATTAATAAATACAGATTAATAGTTAGTCTTCTATGATAGTCAAACTTATAGTCATGTTAAGTTATCTAGGTATACATAGATATAATTCAATTAGGTAGGTAATCTTCAAACACTTCAAAGACCTACAGAATATGGCATTTAAAATGTTTTAAAAACTTAGACTTTTCTGGACAATAAGACATGTCTGCTCCTGGCAGCACCAATTACTTCAAGGAAGATGATGGTCACCAAAGACACTCCATATGGAGTTTATCTTCTTTATGACAAAAGTTAGCCATTTGGGCAAGAAACTGTTCTTCCCTGGACTACTTGACAAAATGTTGTATCGACTGGACATGCAGGACCCATAGGAAGGTGGCCGCTGAACTTTGCAAGGCAAAATGGTCCTTCAGGTTCCTGCTTCGCAGAAGAAACTGCCAGACATTCTACAGGACACAGAGAAAAGTGACTGAGAGACTCTAGGCCTATGGGCTGAAGATGGATACCCCAACATTGCAGAAAAACTTTAGGTGACTATCCAAGCAGCCAGCTATCTCTGTCATTCTATATTTTTGGAAGTTGCTTACAATGCACTTCCTATTTACTTAGGTAATGTTATATCCTTTTGAGGTCTTTGATGTAGTTGAAGACTAGATAGTTATAATTTTCCTTGGTTATGATAAAAGATAAATTAGATATGAAATTTTAGACTCACAAATATAGGATAGATAGAATATTTTCTTTAATTTTGCCAAATACAAATAGACTAGATATTGTAACTGTAATTCTTGCTTGATAACTGTTCTCTTATATGTAATTTTACTATGTTAAAGTTAAAACCTTCCTTTTTGATTAAACAGAAAAGGGAAGTGCTGTGGAATGTCACTCCATATGCTGTGAATGTGTTGCTCTGATTTGTTGATAAATAAAATGCTGATTGGCAGGCAGGAAGTATAGGCAGGATAAGCAGAGAGGAGAATTCTGGGAAGAGGAAGGCTGAGTCAGGAGTCACCAGCCAGACACAGAGGAAGCAAGATGTGAAGATATAACTGAGAAAAGGCACCAAGCCACGTGGCTAAACATAGATAAGAATTATGGGTTAATTTAAGTGTAAGAGCTAGTCAGTAATAAGTCTGAGTTAATAGCTGAGCAGTTATAATTAATATAAGCCTGTGTGTGCTTACCTGGGGGATGTGAGTGGGAGAGATTTATCCTGACTGCCAGCCAGCCAGGACTCAGGAAAACTTCTGACTACTCCAGTCTCTGGTGTCGAAGGGACAGAACAGAGTTAAGAGCCTCAGGGAGGGTAGGAAGGAAGGCTGGCTCAGCCCCTGGGATCATCTGTCAGGTTCAGCAGAAGCCAGGATGAGGGGCAGGCATCACTGTACAACAAGGGAAGCAGGCATCACCCAGGGATTGTGGGCAGCACTGGGGCAGCACAGGAAACTGTCGCTGTCTGTGGACTGCTGTGGCATCATCAGGCTACCACTTCCTCTGAATACATGGGTACCAATTTCTGGGCCTGGCCAAATGTGACCATGGCTAAGACCCACTTATTCACTGGCATGATCTTGTCTCTGATCTGCTGACCAGCAATTTTAGTGACACTTCCCATAGACACACCCCATCCCCATGTCCTTCCCCACTGTCTCTTGTGAGAAGGGATTCTGAGAAAGATCTTGGTCAATAGCACCTTTGACGCTGAAGCCCGGGATTAAAGTCTTGCCTTGGCACAGCTTGTAAATTTCAATTTGTGATGGCAGTGACAGACTAGCTGACCTGGGATGTAGGATGTCTGAACCCAACATGGCAACCCAGTACCACTTGGAGAAGTCTGAAGCAAAGATCAATATTTACATTTTGATGATTATTTATTTAGCGCTTGCTTTGATAGCAGGGTCAAGATACAGACAGTGGTTTCTGGCTTCCCTGAACCCAGCCACAGCATCTGGAAAGTAGCAGATGACTAATAAATGCTTACTGGGTGTCTTAGTGGAGACCTGGATAACTCCCATTAGCCTCTCTAGATCTAGCTTCTGTCTGCTGTGGGATGTTCTGTATGCTGTGAAAATGTGTTGCTATGATTGATTGATAAATAAAGCACTGATTGGCCAGTAGCCAGGCAGGAAGTATAGTATAGGCGGGACAAAGAGAGAGGAGAATTCTGGGAAGTGGAAGGCTGAGGCAGAAGGAGACACTGCCAGCTGCCACCATGAGGAGCAGCATGTAAAGATACCGGTAAACCACGAGCCATGTGGCAAGGTATAGATTGATAGAAATGGGTTAATTTAAGATATAAGAACTAGATAACAAGAAGCCTGCCACGGCCATACAGTTTATAAGTAATATAAGCATCTGAGTGATTATTTTATAAGTGGGCTATGGGACTACAGGGGCCTGGCAGGACCCGAAGAGAAACCCTGCAGCTACAGCCCCTTCCTCCTTGCTCTCTATCCAGAGACTGCCTCCCTGAGCAACTTGCTCTTAACCTTCTGGTTGAGTTGGCCAATAGGAGGCACCTGCAATCAAGGATTAGGAAGAGGGTGAAGTATTTATACTAGACCCTTGAACTCTTCTACCATCTTGGGCTACACTTCTTTCCCAAGGGCCACGGACTCTCTCTACCCATCGCCCCAGCTCTTAGACTCATTATTTCCCCTTTCCCTATGTTTCAGGCCATAAGGAAGAAAGCTTCCCACTGCAACCTGGTCACTCTCTACCTGGTTCACTCAATCCTGTCTGCCTCTATAAAGAGCCCTTTGGATAAGTCATTCAGTAGAGCAACTCCAGTCCCTTGACAGGTGCAACTAGTTGCTGAACTCACCACCAAGGATGATCACTGAGCCATTCAGAGTCCCATATCCCATTTTAAGGGGTTATCTAGGTGCCTTTGTGGGCACCTTCCTTTCTTGACTCTAGGTTGCATTCCTAAATTACTAGGAGATGGCTTTGGTTTCTGTAGTTGTTTGAATTGGTTTTGCCACCCAAGTTAGTGACTAGGTGGTGGTGTGTGCAATGATTTAGTTAAGGTGCTTTCATGTAACCAGGAGTCTTTATCCATACTCACCCAGCTCCAGCCACAGATGAGTAAGGCACCACGGGAGACCTCCCTAGAGAGAATGGTGGTGTTTCATCTGGTACTCACCAGTCTGAAGGGAGGGCTAGACACCAGTGAGAGTTACAGTTCCTGAAGTGTGAGAGTTATTTCTTGTTATCCCCAGGTTCCAGGCTGTGTTCTGAAGGTCAAGGGCAGGTCACAGTCACCCTTGCCTCCAGGAATTTGATAAAATAGATTTGCAGCATGTAAGGAAACAGTTTGCAAAGGCTGAACTCACTAGACAACAGTACAGGTTTTGGTAGTGGAGTCTGAGCTCCCTGTCTCACTTGAGGACAGTGATGGCCCAGGAATGCCTTCACTTGAGTTGTCTAGTTCCTTGGCTGTCTTCAAATCTGGGATTCTACAAGAAAATTTGGAAATCATGACCAAGTGAAAGGACATGGTCTTTCCATTCAAGTAAGAACCACCCCAAAGAAGGGCATCATTTTGTTATAAGTCACAGCCTGTGCCCCAACAAGCCAGATTTGGACACCTGTCCTCAATGAGCCAATTAAAATAGCCAAATTATTAGTTAAAAAGCAGAATGTAATTTGTTTAATGTGGCCACACTGTGAAAAAGGGTAAAGAAATGCTCTATCCCACTGACAATGCCACCCCCGACCCCGACTCCCACCCTCCACCCCAGCCCCACTCCCTGTCAAGTCTATCTTCCAGATCCTGGCATGAGGTTTAGGTTTGAGCAGAGGGCCAGAACCATGCATATCTAAGCAGTCCCATCAAGGTGTGGTTCCTCCCATAGCTGACCCATTCTTGTTTTGGCTTCACTCTTCCTGCAAGGTTTGCTGACACATTGCAAATTTCTTTTCAGGAGAAGAAAATTCCCCTCTGACTAGCCCTGGGTTAGCCTTTCTCTTTTCCAGTGTGAGATTCCTGAGGACAGTCTCGTTCCTGGGGGCTCATTGTTTCGATAGTCTGGTGGCCAGGGGGAAGGGCACCAGTGCTTCCTTAGACTATCTCCAGTCCTTCCAGGTCGGTCACAGTTTCAACCCCCATTGTACAGTGGATAAGCAGCTGCCCAAGAGGTGATGACGCTCAAAGTGAGGAGAAAGGAGCTAAACATCTGGGACACAGTCCAGAGGACGAGTGCAAGAGCTGGGTACGGAAAAAAATTAGACGGTGGTTATTCAGAAGGTGTCCTCAGAGAAAACGGCAGTGATTGAATGAACCCGTGTTCTAAGAGCAGTGTGAGGCTCGTGAAACAGAGACTTGCCAAGTCTCACTTCCTGGCTGAGACAACAGGGCCCCGTCTTAAACAGTAGCATTTCTCTCTCTATCCCTGCAGGTCTCCTCTCTCTAT
>CABHPP010134124.1:9106-42420 GCA_902168425.1 Peromyscus attwateri
TCCTCCTCCTCCTTCTTCCTTCTCCTCCTTCTTCCTTCTCCTCCTTCTCCTTCTTCCTTCTCCTCCTCCTTCTTCTTCCTTCTCCTCCTCCTCCTTCTCCTCCTCCTCCTTCTTCCTTCTCCTCCTCCCTCCTCCTTCCTCCTCCTCCTCCTCCTTCTCCTCCTCCTTCTTCCTTCTCCTCCTCCTCCTTCTTCCTTCTCCTTCTCCTTCTCTTTCTTCTTCTTCTTCTTTTACTTGTATACCCTAGTTTTTCCAGGAGACCTTGAGGCCTCGTGCAGTTAGGGCCTAATTACATATAACCAGCTGAGAGTAGTGAGCTGATGCTTGGCTAGAGATCCAATGACCTTACCTATCTCCTTTTTTGAAGGAATATCATTTTTTTTTAACAAACCTTGCCTGGATTATTTTAAGCAGGCATATTTGGAGTTATTACTGAGAGATTTTAGACAGAGAATTTTATTTTAGAACCAGTGTGTCTGCAGATGGAGGCAGACAACCTGAAAAGCTTAATAAATATTTTTCTTATAGTCATTAAGTTGCAGAGTAATATAAGTATCTGTAACCTATAAAAATCAGACATCTACAGGAACTCAGAAAATGCTGGCATCATGTTGTTTATGCTTTCTTTATGGATTTTTGTTTTATGTATTTTTTATGGTGTCCAATAAGCTTACAAATCTTAAGGCACTGAAAGTTCATATTTTAGCTGTTCTAAAGCACAGTGTCCTTTCTTGGGCTGTATTGTTTTTCTTTCTTTGTCCTAGCGTCAGATGGCCTTCTGATCTAGTACAGAGATTTTTTGGAGGAAATTTTTAAACAACCATGCTTGAGTCAGAAGAGGGAGACCGTACACCAACTCCAGAGCCAACTTTTAAAGAATAATATTCTATATCCAAAAGATACCTAATCCCTGCAAAACCAAACCCAGTGATTAGAGGGAGAGACCAGGGCAAACAGAGTACAAAGAAGGCTTAGGGATAAGAAATTGTAGGTGCAGACCAGCTGCAGCAGGGCAGGGAGCAGCAGGCAGTGGAACAGGGGACTTACTGCCCACTAGGGTTGCCTACCAGGGGTGCCCTCATTACCCCAGCCCAGTGGCAGGGGAGTGGCCACAGGCAGAGCTCCATGGTCAGAGACAGGAGCCAGCTGGGAGGGGATAGAGCAAGTAGAAAAAAGGCATCCTTCAGAAGCAGAGGGAGGGAAAAGAATTGCAAACAGGTAGGCATAGAGAAGTGCTTGATGGTACACGTGGGACTTAACCAGCAGGCTTCAGTGAGCCAATGAGAGGGACAGACGCAGAGCAAGCTAGGAGCAAGCTCCAGGGTGGAGCTAACTTAGAGGCAGCCTGAAGCAGTCTGCCTCTCTAAAGTCCTGTAAATGTAGCATGCAGCTCAGGGGCAATTTGGCTGTGTTCAGTTGTAGAGATTGCCATCTCTACAACACAGCTTGAAAACACCAATCCAACCTACAACAGAGAATAGAAAAAGACAGTACAAAAATATAGTGGGGTGGGGAGGGACAAACAAACTCAGACATTATGGTGGCCACCTTCATTCATACACCAAAACCCAAAGGACAGTAGGGCGTCCCCTCTGCCCCGGAGACTGGGTCTACAATCTCATCAGATCTCGCCTTTTGTCTCCCCAAATGTCCACACTCCAAAACAGAACAGAATAACTCATAGATCAGTCCAAGCACATTGGCCAGCAATTATTACTTTTATTTTGCTTTGCAATTTGCAAATTTGGGGTGACTGCAGTTTGGACTTCCCAGGGCCTATCAAGTCCACTTTGGACTTGTTCCCTCTGGGGCCTTATCCCCTACCAGCAACTTTAATTTGTGGCAACCTTGTAGCCTGGATCCTTGGGACCTGTCAAGTCCATCTTAGACCTGCTCCTTCTGGGGCCTTTCCCAGACCCCTGGCCCTGAGTCTGGGGTCTCCCAGAGATCTTGCTGGAGCTTCCAAATATTATGGAGTTTGTGATTCCCAGTGAAAGACCATAGACTCAATGTAATCACTGAGCCAAATTTGAGAACTTTTTAAGGGGGAAAACCAGGGTAACTGGGAACTTCTCTTCCAGGGACTGGAGTCAGAGACAAATGGCTAGTGGTACCAAAATGGACGCCTGGCATAAAGTGGAGCTTCTTTAGCTATCACACTTGCTTGCGATTTCAGAGGGTTAGTCCATTATCATTATGGCAGGGAGTGTGGTGGCAAATTGGGTAGGCATGGTGCTGGAGAAGTATCTAAGAGCTTTATATACTGATGCACAGGCAGCAGGCAGAGAGAGAGAGAGAGAGAGAGAGAGAGAATGGGCTTCTCAGCCCACCCTCAGCAACATGCCTCCTCTAACAAGTACCCACCTTCTTCACCAGGGCCATACCTCTTAATCATTCCCAAAGTATGCAAATATATGAGCATAGAGAGGGCATTCTCATTCAAACCAGCAGACATGAGGATCCCCATTGCTATCTACTTTTCCTGCAAAGGACATAATTTCATTCTTCTTTACAGCTAACTCGGTCTCTGGTGTGTGTGTGTGTGTGTGTGTGTGTGTGTGTGTGTGTGTGTGTATGTGTGTGCCTGTATTTATCACATTTCCTTTATCCTTCCATCTGTTGATAAGCATCTAAACTGGCTCCATCTCTGGGCTTTTGTGAATACTGACCAGTGGGCATTTTATTCCATGTTTTCTTACGGCAGTGCATGCTGCTTTTACAATTGGAGCAGTACCTCCATCCAGTTACACAATGGTAACACCAACTAACTATGATTCTTTGGAAGAAAGTGAAGTAACTCTGTGGCCTGTTTCTCATTTGAGTCAGTCAGTCTAAGGCCAGCTGTGGGTCATTGGTATGACAGCTGGCCTCTCATTTTGTTGCTAATTTCCCAAGCTCCAATTTTCTTCTTGTTGACTAACAAGTTACAGCCTCCCTGTCTTAGCTTTGACCCTTAGGAGATCTCTCATAAACACTTGGCAGTCTGCTTCTTGACCCATTTACAAGTGTTTCTGTGCAATTTTAGAAGCTGGTGTCCTGAACCGTCACTGTCACTCACAAACATCTTTGTGACAAATTCTTTGACATCATCTTGTGTGACGCTGGGGGTTGGTTAAATGGTTTTTATGGTCTCCCCATCTCTAAGATGGAGTATATATTCTGGACCTGCCCAATCTTATGGGGTGTGTTCCCTCTTCACTGTCCTCACTCTCATGGGGGATACTGACTCTTGCTTTCTTTAGACTCAATGCTTTCCTCTTTTTTCTGTACCATTCATAGGAGCATTGGCTTCGGAAGAGTGGGTGTGACCCTTTCCACGACTAACACACATGACTGCATTCCTCTTTTATCTATAGTGATTTTTGTATCTTTTACTGGCATAATGGAATAATAGAAGAAATTCATATTTGTCAAAAGTAGTAATATGGAACTAACTAAATAAATGTAAATATATGTCTCATTTCATTTTCCATTCAGTTCTACTTTCTTAAAATACCTGCTTTAATCTGCTGGGTATTGTTTCAGAATAAATAATATAATAAACATATATAGTATAAATATATAAATATGTTTATTTTTATGTATGTATATAATAAACACAAGCCAAGTACTACCATTGATTTTAAAGTTGTTTTTTCTTTTTTTTGAGTCAGAGTCTCTCTATGTAGTCCTGGATGTTCAGCAGGAGCTCATTATGTAGAGCAACCTGGCCTCAAACTCCCAGAGATCTGTCTGCCTCTGCCTACTGAGTGCTAGAATTAAAGGTATATGCCATCATGCCTGGCTCTTGATTTTAAATTTCAACATGATATTTCATCCAACAAGTATTTGTTGAGCACTTAAATATCTATTGCTCAATCCCTATGCCTGAGCTGAGGTATAAGAAAATAAGATAAATATACGTATTTCCTTCCGCAACAGGACTTCTGCGTTGATCAGCTTTCTGTCACTGTTCAGTTAGGGAGCGCCCGCTATTTGTCTCTTGGTTTCAGAGTTTTTAGTCATGGGAGAAGCATTGCTTGTGACAAGGTAGAACACTGAGGGGCACATGCCACAATGACTAAGTTATTTCCATTGGGTCACACCTCATGAAGTACCTATTGCCTCCTAATAGTGCTACAAGCTGGGAATCAAACCTTCAACATAAGGGAACATTGAGGAGCGTTCTG
The DNA here is from genome assembly GCA_902168425.1 of Peromyscus attwateri. Taxonomy (NCBI): domain Eukaryota; kingdom Metazoa; phylum Chordata; class Mammalia; order Rodentia; family Cricetidae; genus Peromyscus; species Peromyscus attwateri. The sequence continues at coordinate 13,276 of CABHPP010134124.1, forward strand.
TATCCAAACTGTGTCACTTATAAGGTAGTACAAAAATATTTTGAGCTCCATTCTGTCTCACTGCCTCCGTGGTTTGCTCATCGTTTCTAAAACCTGCATTGTGGCACTCTGTTGAAGGCGCCCAGCATAATTTATTTGATTTCTCGTTTACTGAAGGGCGTTTAAACTTTCTTCTTCTGTGTTTTGTTTGTTTGTTTTTGCTCTACAATGAACGATATAGTGAATATCGCTGTACACTTCCATGAGTTTTTATGTGAGACAGAATCAGATTTCTTTTAAAAGATTTATTTATTATGTGTACAGTGTTCTACATGCATGTATGCCTGCAGGCCAGAAGAGGGCACCAGATCTCATTACAGATGGTTGTGAGCCACCACCATGTGGTTGCTGGGAATTGAACTCAGGACCTCTGGAGGAGCAGCCAGTGCTCCTAACCTCTGAGCCATCTCTCCAGGACACAGAATTAGATTTTTAAAACTGCCCAGACAAAAGGTGTGATTACTTGAAAGTTTGCGAGCTTTTCTCACTCTGATATCTGAGAAACACACAGCAATGTGTCTTACCAGCAGCAAACAGATGCCTGGCCTCAGTCCCTTCCTCCCCGCTGGAACTTCACCCACTTTTCTTTTTGCTCGAATCTCTCATCACTCTCTTCGCCTCCAAGCATCTTATGCCATCCTCTTGTCTCCTAACAGTGTGAATATTCACTCCATTTGCCTATGAAGTTACCAATCTCCATTTTAAATTCTTGTCATCACCCACTTACTAAGCCAGAGTACCTTCTGCTACTTCCTCTGCTCTCTCTCAGACTGCAAACCTTTCCCTGAGGTCCTTACCTTAAGAGCACCATGCTTCCTAGAAAATCTCAGGCTTCACAACAGCCACAATCAATGACCCTGTCTAAAGTCTTCATCTAGTAACCTCTGTGTATCATTTTCTTTTCCTGAGTCTTCATCAGGCTTCTACCAAGCGTACTTCTCTTGTTCCCCTCCCATCTTTCTGAGGGCTCCCTAAATACAGGAATAAATTCTGACTTTGTTATTCTTTCCTCTCTCCTCATTGTTTCCTTCCTGACCCAGCCATTGCCTTGGCTTTCCTGATGTGTTTAAGGCTGAACTAGTCAGGACGACTATAACAAACTCCATACCTGGATTTCCAATTGCTAGGCTTCCGTGTTTGCAAAATCACCTTTATGTGATCAGAATGGAACTCATCATCTCCCTGCTTTGACATCTTCCTTTCTTGGCCACAGAACACATTCTTCCAGTCATCCTTGTTCAGAATGTCAGCATGTATCTTATCCCCACCTTGGACCACATTTCCTTGCCAGGTTAATGGTGTCTGTTAAAGCCGTGTGTCATAAATGGGCATCTTGATGAATAATGGATTAAACAATGCTTAAAAGGAAACCGCAGTACTTCTCAGAGATCTGCATCACAGGTTTCTAAAACAGAATGTTCTTAAGCAGTTCTCCACTTATTAGGCTAAAGAATGCTTTTCTTTATACAAGAAACCCATTTTTAGGAAGCAGTAGAATATATTTTGGCAAATGCATGCTCAGGAAAAACATCATTCTGTAATAAAAGCACTTTGATGGATCATTTTACTGAATCCCTCCAGAAGTGAGTAAGAAGAGAAAGCCATGCTTTGGCAAGAGCTATGGAGAGCAGAGTGGACATCTTGCTTGGCACTGTCCCTTACGAACCATAAAGCAAGCACCTGTGTGGTTTATTGCCGGCAGATTGCATAACCAGTGTGAGAAGAGCCATAGCCATCGAAGTCCTAAAATGTGTTTTTAAACAATTTTATGCTTACTCAGAATTACTCTGACTCAAAATTCTTTTATGTGATGTTTGGCCATCTCACTTGGTCTCAGACTTGGTCCTGCGTGGGTTTGTGAAAGCTGTCTTTTCAGGGCTAGGTATTAGAGAACAGTACTTTTTCCTCTAGTGGTGAGTGGAAAAACCATGTCTCAACATTACTGGAGTATACCAACACATTTGGTTTCTCTAAAAGGAAACACAGATAAGTACAGACATTATACTTTCTTTTGAGTTTCAGAAGATTGATTTTATCTACCATAGCCAGCATGTAGCTCTAAAATTATAGCCTTTTCTATTTTCACAGCAATTACACCCTTATTTTATATTTCTTTTCACTTCGAAGAATATTTGCAGACTGTAATAAGATCAAAATGTATGAAAAACAGAAATTTTTCATTTTTTCCTTTTCTATAAAAATCAAAAAGGGGCACATTTTGTGTAATTACCAACAAATGTTTATTGCCAACGATGTATTTTTTTAGTAGTGACTTTGCGTGCCTTGTTTATAAGAAATAACTACCTAAGAAAGACAAAAGTGTCAGTTACGGGCTGGAGAGATGGTTCATCAGTTAAGAGCACTTGGCTGCTCTTGCAGAGGACCTGGGTTCTATTCCCAGCACACAATGGCAGCTCACAACCATTTATAGCTCCAGTTCCAGGCGTCTGATGCCCTCTTCTGACCTCTGCTGGCACCAGGCATGCACACAGTGTGTAGACATACATTAAGGCAAAGCACTTCTCCACATAAAATAAAATAAATAAATCTAAAAAGAAAACAATTGAAAATGCATCAGCTAGGATCCAAGGAGCTCAAAACTCTCACACTGGTATGAATAATAGAAATGGTGGTTTTCCCACAAACAGACTCAGAGAGTCACATGCAAGCCTAAGGTGTGAGAGAACTCAGGGTTTCAGGCTAGGCTAAAAACAAACGTCCACACCCATTCTGGGTATCACAGGCAGATTGACACCATCTAGTATCAGAGAAGGATCTTGTCCTCCAGCAAACCAGCCATAAGGACTTATTGGCCATGCTGTTTGTTTGTTGTTACTTTTGTGAACTTGACACAAGCCAGAGTCATCTGGGAAGGAAGGAAAGAAGGGTCTCTATCAGATTGGCCTATAGGCAAGTCTCTGGGGACATTTTCTTGACTAATGATTGAAGTGGGAAGGCCCAGACCTCTATGGGTAGTGACACACCCCTGGACAGATTCCTGGATGGTTTAAGAAGCCAGCTAAAAGCCGGCGGTGGTGGCGAACGCCTTTAGTCCCAGCACTTGGGAGGCAGAGGCAAGCGGATCTTTGTGAGTTTGAGGCCAGCCTGGTCTACAAAGCGAGTTCCAGAAAAGGCGCAAAGCTACACAGAGAAACCCTATCTCGAAAAACAAAAAACAAAAAACAAAAAACAAAAAAACAAAACAAAAACAAACAAAAAAAAAGCAAGCTAAAGAAGCCATAGTTAGTTAGCAGGGCAGTAAGCAGCACTCCTCCATGGTCTCTGCTTCAGTTCCTGCCTCCAGGTTCTTGCCTTGAGTTTCCGATTTGATGGAGATTTGAGATATGTAAGCCAAATAAAGCCTTTCCTCCCCAAGGTGGTTTTGGTAAATGTTTTTATCACAGTAACAGAGAAGCAAACTAAGACACTGGATGAATAGGGTCACATATTTCTTTCTTACCAATTATTAGCAACAAGTCAACTACCAATTTGTACACAGTGATGGCTTACATAGTATGGATTAATTAAAATTTAGAGGTGATTAGGTCATTGTCCTCTGAACCACTGAACAAATTTGTACTCTGCCGTTCATGAGTTGTCTGTGATGGAATAATGAACCACCCAGATTGTGGTGCCTAGCAACTGCTGTTTATTGAGCTCATAATTCCAGAGTCAGCAATTTGGGCTAGATTGTTCTGGATGGCAATTTGAATTGTTATGTCTCCACATGTGAGGTCAGCTATGGGTGCTAGGGGCTCAGCTTTTGGAGGTAAAGTGGCCATCCATTGGAGCTCTTGGTTCTCTTTCAGAAGGACTACCATTTTGTAGAAGTGTAGCCCAGACTTCCTTACTTGATGGAGAAGGTCCCACAAGGCAAAAGAGGCAAGCTTCAATGCATACAGGCAAGCTCAGCATCTGCGGAAGCCATTTCCAAGATTCATGACTCCCTAGACTCAAAAAATAGGCACATCCCCTCTCTACTCTTTGGTGACAAGATCATGCTACGTAGCTAAAGTTAGCCTCAGGCTCGAGAGTGCTGGGATTGTAGATAAGTGCGGTCACATCCAACTTCATCAACTACTTCTCGAAGGAAGTAGATAGATTTTGGGCCTTGTTTGTCTTGTATCTCATTGAGTTTGCCATTGTCTGTTTGGCAAGTTTTCTTTAAAGATGATTAGAAGAAAAAATACTATGCTTTCCTTGCCTTTCCCCTTAGATGACCCACATTAACACTGCTTTAGATAATAGTCGAAGCAAAATTTAGGTGATTTCTGGGTATCTAATATTTTGGAATTTTTTTCTTTGGCAATACGTGTGCTTATAGGATCTACCAAAGTATTTTGCACCATAAAAATGTTTGGTAAAGAAGCTCAACACCTTGGCTCATTGTCTAATGAAGAGCTTAGAAAGCTGAAACACTTCTGGAGATTTCAGAGGATGGGCCAACATGCCTAGATTATTAGATTATGATGTATAAGATGTTCTAGAGTAAGATTAAGGTACTTGGTAATAACCAAATCTCCATTTCTAAGAGTGGCTGTTTCTCTGTAGTTGTATAAACTGAGAGATGCATAGGGCTGTTCAGTTTGTTGTTCGATCATTTAGCGATTTAATATCAGAGTTGGAACAGAATCTGAATTCTAGTCTAAATTCTCCACTGAACTATTTTTATTGTTAAAATTTGGCTATTTAGTAAACAAACTGTTTAACCCCCAAACCAACTAAAACCAAGTAAGTAAAGAACGCCTTTAAGCCTTAAAAGTCGATTTACGAATTTCATGAAGTTTTCTTGGAAGAGAGCCGCTATGGACCACCTCCCAGAGTCCCTCCTCTTGCGTTATATGCAGTTACAACAGTCTGGAAGGGTAACTTTAAAAAATGTAATATGCCTGAGTGCCCATTGCAGAAACCAGAATTTTGCTGCATATGGTATTTTCTCCCACATCAATCCCCTACTTAAAGAAAGGATTTTCCAAACCAATCCTTGGAAAAACTTGTTAACTTGGAGATTCATAGAGCAATAAAATGGTTTATTGAGATTGGCTGAGCCTGCACTCTATGGAAGCCATTGCATTGAACAACTAACGTAAGCATAAAATATACATCATAAAACCCAGAGCTATTCTGACACAGTTCTAATGAATGTTAATTTTTAATTCTTCCGTAGTTCCAAAATGGTGGCGGCGGCTGGGCCAGGCCCTCCCAAGGATGGGGCGGCCCATGTTGAGTGGCACCCACGGAGAGGAGGGTTCAGCTCGCATGTGGAAGGCCCTCACCTACTTCGTGGCGCTGCCCGGGGTGGGGAGTGAGCATGCTCAACGCCTTCCTGAAGTCGTGGCAGGGAGAGCACGAGAGACCTGAGTTTGTTGCCTACCCCCATCTCTGCATCAGGACTAAGCCTTTCCCCTGGAGAGATGGTAACCATACCCTGTTCTACAACCCTCATGTAAACCCACTTCCTACTGGCTATGAAGACCAGTAAAGAGAACCTGGATCTTCCCCCAGACAGCAAGGGACCACAGCACTGATTTGGACCATTACTCTGTGTGTGGACCATGAAAGCGCATCTTTCCTTGTACCAAATGGTGACCATTACACCAATCTTCCATCCCTTTGCTTGTAAGAGGAGATGGCTTAAATAAACAACTTAAACTTAATTTTTTTTACTTCTTCCCTCCCCATCTCAAACTGACTAAGCCTGGAATGATCTGTAGCACAAGGCTCCTCCCAGGATTCCTCCACAGAGACTATAGTAGCCCCTTGCTGGTCTCTGGAGAAGGGGATGACTCTTCTAGGAGTCACTTTTGCCTGAGAACATCCAGTGTTCCACTGCAGAGTTAATGTTCTTCTGCCCTGCAGGCCAGCTATTCTTTCTCCTAGGTGTGTTCCCAGGAGAAACTCCTGCCCCATTTCAACAGGACAGATGCACAAGAACATTTTGCTGCTTAAAAACAAGGGAGACCAGGATGCCTTGGTGGAGAGAGTAGGAAGTATTAAATTCACAGCTTGTCCCATTTCTGAGCTTCCCAGAAGGTTGCCTTGCTGAGCCTAGAGGTGTTGGGAGTCCCTTCTGGTTAGAGGTTGCAGTCTACCATGGCCTGGCAGCTCTCCCCAAGCTTGGCAACATGAAGAACTGCCTCCCCCCACTACCTAACCTTATCTGGAAGGTGTCTCTAGGCCTGAGTGGCTGACTTATCTCAAGGATGATCCTTGGCATAGTTCCCTGCAAATGCTCTTCCCCTGCTGCCCACCTGATAATTAGGTTAATACTCCAGCCATTTTGATAGGACCATGCTTCCACTAATCCAGCTACATGATAAGAGTGTGCCACTTAATGCAAATTAGGGCTTGTCCCCAGGCTTCCCAATCTTATATATTTCCTATACTCTAGAATAAAGTTGAGTTGTTTCACTGAATTCATCTCCTGGAAGGCTATCTCCATTCTATCCACAGGCTGTCCGAACCCTGTTCCCTGCTTCTGCTTCCCCCACCTTTGTGGATTGGTGGCCAATGATCCCCGAGGAAGAAGGAGACCCACATAGAGGTTGATTCTGTTCCTCCAATTGCATGTTTGACATACATCAGCATGCATTCTCTGTGTGATCATGACTCTAAATGCAATCCATTTTTCCTTTGATGACCTCATCTGTGCAGCAGGCAGGAGATAACAGATGATATAATGAGCTTAGTTTTCATTAGCACATGCCTTGTGACATGTTTTTCCCCTCTGAGGATAACTGGTTTTCTGGCTTTGGATAGTGTCTTTAAAAGGTTCCCCCCCCCCTTTTTTTTAAGTATAGTTGTAGATTAGTGTTCAGGATTAGCACAATTATGCAAGAATCTAAGCAGTAGACTTCTATATAACCCAATGGGAAGGAAGGTCAGTTGTTTTTTCCCTGCTTGTCTGTGTGTGAGAGGGAAGTTAGGAGAGCCAGGGCTCCTCCTCTGAAGAGAAAGGCAACCGCTGGAACAAAAGGGAAGGACTCCAAGATGGAGGTGATTAGGACATGAGACCAAGAAGCTGGTCTGATGGCATCCCTTCCCTGTCCCCACCCTGTGTGTTCCATCCCGGGGGGAGGCTGTTGGAGCAAGATACTCAGCCTGGAGAGCCAGTTGTTTTTCTCAGGCAGCACATTTGACTTACCATTGGGGGGACTGAAGTTCCAGCTTTGCCTTCTCCACCCAGATGAAGTCATTTCCTCTCATCATCCTGCAGCTTCATTCCCGTGGAAGACAGGAGTTGATGCGGGGAGGAGGTCGCAGAGGGAAAGGCAGAGGAGGAACTTACAAACACACACCAGGCTTAGTGTGTCTGCTGGTGTGCTCACACAGGCAGGATGCTTAAAGGCCAGGTTTGCCCTGTTGCTGAGGATCAACCACTTTTCTCACCTTTGCCCTGGAAGGAATCCTTGTTAGTTAACTATGATAAATTTTCTATCTTTTTAGAGATTGGTAGGGTTTTACACAATATCAAAATCTCACTTGGAATTTGGAGGTAGTTTTCAAAGTCATGTTAAATCGAAGGATTGAAATAAATGCTCTCTAATCCTCAAAAGTTTGCAAAAATGGAAAGTGGAAAGCTTTGCCTTTACCCCGAGCATATGGAATTCGAAAAACAGCATAAGGGATCATATCCAAATCCCTTCTGTGCCCTAAAAATGGCATTGCTACCTAGAGAATGAATATATTCATCCACATATGTTGTCATCTTTTAATAAATGAAGTGTTTCCACAACTCGGCATGATGGTGCACCTTTAATCCTGCGCGTACACAAGTGGATCTCCTTGAGTTCAAGGCCAGCGTGGTCAATATAGTGAGCTCCAGGCAAGCCAAGACTACATAGTGAGACACTCTCAAAATATGAAACCCCCAAACAGTAAAATGTTTCCATAATAGAATGTTATTTCTTCAAATCACATTCAGCAGTCTTTCTTGGATATAGATGGTAAAGGGGGTGGGGGGAAACCAAACTGCTTTTTAGCTCTCAGAACAAAGACTAAGGGGCAGAGGACAGGAGGTCGAAAGGGAAAAGACAGTTGGAAATTTCATGTTTCACTTGTCTATTCAAATTATATTTTGAGATAAGTTGAGAAGAGACCCAGTACCTGGGGAAAACCAGTTCCTCCCTGTGTCAGTAGCATTTGGAGGACTTTTTCATGTGTTTTTTACATCAAGGGGCCATTTACATTAGAGGAGCCACCTCTCCAGGATCACCCGCCAGATAGAGCCATGAGGAGTGGAGTACACAGCTGCCTCAGGATACTTACTACAGACACAGTGGGAGTCGAAATTGTTGGTTCCAGCTATGACTACCCCCAGCATGCATACACACACACACACACACACACACACACACACACACACACACCTTATCTTCAATTCTGGATGTGAGAGTTTTGTTTTATCTCTGTTCACAAACTGGTAAAGGTGAAGAGGGAGAAGTCAGCCTGTGGGGCCCTTTTATGCTTTCTTCCGCTCAAGAGCTCAGAATCTTCAAAGACCTTTCAAACAGCTAACAGTGGAAACAAGTTAATCAGTGGGACTACAGGGCTTTTTGTTTGTTTGTTTGTTTGTTTTTTCAGTGATCATTATTACTTTGGTCTCATCTTCATCCCTGTTGGTGTATTCTCAATTGAAAAACCCCTTAAGAGCCCTGATTTCAGACGTTCTGCTCTGTGGTCCCTGGAAACAGCCGTGTGGACCAGCAGAGCTGACTCCTCTGAGTACATGGCCTCACGCTCAGCAAGGTTCTTGGTTACTGCTCTGCTGTTCCAGCTCTGAACCAGCTTGGTGGCAGGTCCTACCTAATCTTCAGCTGGTTATTGGTGACATCCCCAGGGAGCTCCTGCTTTGACCTTGCAGTTTTGACCTTGGCAGTTTTGGTTGCTCTCGGTGCTCCCGGCGAGAAAGAAGGTCCTCCAGTAACACACAGGATGATATATATATTTTTTTATAATTGTGATCCTGAAGAGTTTTGTAAGAATATATATATATATAAAATGTAGCATTGGCGGGGACCACTCAGATGTCTCTTTTTCAGGATATTATCCTCACTTCATAAATTTAGCCAAAGCATGACTATAACTGAAACGTCCCTAAGTGAACTCCAAATTGTTCTCAAACAGTGAAATCCCCCCAGTGAAATGAGGCTTGTGCTTTCTTTTGAGTGAATCTTGGAAAATGTCATGTTAACTGATTTTCCCTGCTTCTTCAGTTTTCTTGCCTTTTCAGCAGTTTGCCTGACAATTTCATCTTCTTGTTCCCATGAAATACTGTAGCAGGCACAGCTAGTGCTGCATTTGGACTTCACGCTTTCATCCTTGCCAAGCCTTCCGCTGCCGCCGCCCTCTGGGAGGGAGCCTCCCAGGGTTGAGGGCTGAAGCAGCGGGCTAGCATCCCAGGCGGGTCGTCAGCAGCTAACTTGGATTTGAGAGGGAAGTCTTAGTCAGTTAGGGAACTGAACAATTTCTTCCACCAGAGAGCACTTGGATTAACAGAAAGTACTGAGTCCATAAGAGCCAGAGTCTCAAGTAAGTGCCTGAAGCACGTCTCTTGACCCTGAAGCTGAGGCGGACAATTTACAGACAGGGTCAGAAACCGGAAGAGGGGGAGAAAATGATGCTAATAGAGTTTAATGGGTGAGTGCTTTTCTTATTCAGTTTTCAGAAGACTTTCAAGTTGCAGTTAACATTTCCTGTTTGCTTAAGGAAAACTTAACTCATTCGCAGCCACTGATCCTTATTTATTGACATTACTTTATAAGCAATATAAAAGTCATATTATCAAAATACTTGATGTATTCATTTTGTCTTTTTTCTTCCAGTTCTAGACATATTAAATTTCCTACAGTATTTTTTTTAACAAGCCATCTGTAATTTTTTTTTTTCTCTTTGAGACAGGGTTTCTCTGTGTAGTTTTGGTGCCTTTCCCGGATCTCACTCTGTAGAACAGGCTGGCCTCGAACTCACAGTGATCCTCCTGGCTCTGCCTCCTGAGTGCTGGGATTAAAGGCTTGCGCCGCCGCCACTACCTGGCACCATCTGTCATTTTTTAACATAATTTCTTTATTGATTCTTTGGGAATTTCATATCATGTACCCCAATTCTGCTCACCTCCCAATCCCCCATCTTCCCCTCACCCATGCAGTGCCCCCAAAATAAAATAAAATAAAAAACCCAAAACAAAACATAGTAAGCAAACAAATAAAAACAAGAACAAACCAAACCAAACCAAACAAAAAACCTCTTCGCTTTTCTCCATCTTTTCTGCCTCTCCAACACCTCTTCATTCGTCCTGGTAGCATTGGGAGTGGTGTGTCACGAAATATACACTTTTGTACAATCAGCTTTACCAGCAAATATTCATTTCCTAGTAAATGGTTCAAGGTCTCTCGTTTCTGGCACACAGTCATCACCGAACCCTCACTGGAACTCCTCTGGGATATCATGGAGATCCTGCAGGTATTGTTCCATAGGATCAGTCCCTTCACGAGCTCCAGCAGGTCCTAGATAGGATAGATGTTAGGTGGGCCAACGCAAGGCCCGGTTGTGGGTCTGGGTGGTAGCTGAGCTGGTCAGTCTGGGCCACTGGGGCCATCTGCCTCAGGCAAGGGAGTGGAGCCAGCTCCCTTATGTTCACGTCATCAGGGTCAATTCTCCCTCAACTGTAGTGAGGAGTGGGACCATCCCTCCCTCGTGCAGGGGTCAGCTCTCTCGCTGCAGTGTCCAGCAAGAGGAAGGGCCAGCTTCCCCAGGGCCAGCGAAGGGCGGAGAAGCTCAGCATGGTCCTCTGATTTCATCACACATGGTTTCTACGGCTCCCTGAGGTGACACAGGCTGCAGACATCAACACAGACCTCAGCTTCAGCTGGACCGTGGACCCAGACATGGCCCTCAGCAGCAGCCGGGTCTGGATATCACCATTGCCCCAGGTAGCAGTGCAGGTCACTTAGATCAGCATGGCCCCAGCAGCAACATGGCTCTCAGACACTAAATGGCCCCAGACTTTGGGCATTTATGGCCTTCTATGGTAACAGGAACCTCAGACATCAACACAGACCCTGGCTGCAGGCTGCAGGCTGCAGTAGGCCCACGGACCCAGACATGGCCCTTGGCAACAGCCTGGGCCCAGATGACACCATGGCCCCGGGTGGCTGCACAGACCACCCAGATCTGTATAGTCTTGACTGCAGCATGGCCCCTAGACTCCAACAGGGCCACAGGTTGCGGCCCAGACCCCGGGGCCTCCTCATGTACCACAGTGGCAGTGTGGGCCATGGACTTCAACACAGACCCAGATATGGTCCTCAGCAGCAGCCCAGGTTTGGATCCTACCATGGCCCCAGGTGGCAGCAAAGGCCACCCAGATCAGCATGGCCCCAGCAGCAGCCCTTGGACACTAACATGGCCCCAGGTGGGAACCCAGCAAAGGACTTTCAGAAAACTTGTATTTCTACTTCTGCTGTCAGACTCAGATATCACTTCCTATCTTTCAGATGGCTAAGATAAAAACTAGTGGCCACATTACAAGCTGGAGAGAACGCAGAGAAACTGGATTTTTCATACTTCACTGTTGAGAATATATGTTGATTTGAATTTTCTCTTAAAACTAGTCATGACACTATTGTAGGACACTACACTTCTGGGCATTTGTCCCAGAGAAATGAAAACTTAGGCTGACAAAAAACTTGTATATAAATGTTCATAACGGCTTTAATTCTAAGCCAAAAACTGGGGACACCTTGAACATCCTTTCATCATGAAACGGTGATCCCCAATAACAACTGAGCCAATTTTTGTCACAAACAACAATCTGGATGAATCTCAAAAGCAATACAGCCAGTCTCAAAAAATAACATACTTTGATTCTATTTTTATAACCTTAATAAAAAGTCTATGAAAGAAAGAGAATAGATTAGTGATAACCAGGAATGAGGAGGTGAGTGTCTACAGGGTAGTCTTAGGGAGTTCCTTTATGCAGACAGAATAATTCTATATTCATACTGTGGTGATGATTCCAAAGATCTATACAGATAACTAAAGCTTGTAGAGCCATGGACAGCTGTGTCTATTCATTTATATCCATCATATATTCACATTCTCCATATAACCAAGTGACAGGTGAAAACTTTTGAAACTGGAATAAAGTATATAGTTTATTATCAGTAATTGTGATGGCTATTCTTGGTTGTCAACTTGACTATATTGTAGAATATTATTTTAAGGTGTGTTACTTTTGTTTATGTTGCATTTGTTTAACTCTGTGAAGCTGTGTTACTGTGCCTGTCTAGAACACCCGATGGTCTAATAAAGAGCTGAACAGTCAATAGCAAGGCAGGAGAAAGGATAGGTGGGGCTGGCAGTCAGAGAGAATAAATAGAAGGAGAAATCTGGGAGGAGAGAGAAGTAGCCAGAGAAGGAGGAGGACTCCAGGGGCCAGCCACCCAGCTACACAGCCAGCCATGGAGTAAGAGTAAGATTTACAGAAGTAAGAGAACAGGAAAAGCCCAAAGGCAAAAGGTAGACAGGATAAGTTAAGGAAAGCTGGCAAGAAACAAGCCAAGCTAAGGCTGGGCATTCATAAGTAAGAATAAGCCTCTCTGTGTGATTTATTTGGGAGCTGGGTAGCGGGTCCCCCAAAAGAGTAAAAAAAAACAACAACAGACTACACCTGGAGTTGACTAAAACCCCAAAATGGAGGGCACACCTGTGAGGGAATTCTGCATAATTTGAAATGGGAAGATGTACTAATCTAGAGCTTTGAGATAGGAAGACACACCTTTAATCCAGATCTAATCTGGGTCATGCCTTCTGCTGGAAGCCTATATAAGGACACGGAAGAAGAAGTTTTTCCTCTCTACCTGCTTGCTTTTCTCTCGCCCTGCTAGCAAGTCCACTCCTTCACTAGCCTTAGAGCCTAACTTCTTCAGGATTCCTATGTCTACTAGAGACCAGCTAAGACTTCCAGCCTCACGGACAGAGCAACTCCTGGATTCCTGGACTTTCCACTCATAGTCAGACATTTTTGGATTAGCTGGACCACAGCCTGTAAATCATTCTGATAAATCCCATATATAATACATATATTTTATATACGAAAGAGATTCATTCTGTTACTCTAGAGAACCCTGACTAATACTGTAATGATCAGCATCAATGTCCTGGTTTTGATATTGAGTATAAAATATAAAAATGACAACATGGGAGATAGGTATTTTTTTGCAACATGTGTGTTTATAATTATTTCACAACAAAATTTACAGCTTCATAATGATATTCATTAGTTGTACTTTTAGAAGTTTATGCACAAATAGATTCATAGCTAGATTAGAAATGTTAGTGCTGTGACAATGCTTCATAACTATACCAATTCCAGTCAGTTTAGCTGCTGAATTCATATAAAATGAATGAAATTAGTTCTCTTATTCTTGCTCCTGTGTTGTTCACCCAGCCTAGCACGTGGACATACATATGCAGTATGATTTAAAAAAAATAGTATCATTTAACTAGTCTTAATAATCTTATGGTGATTTGTGACAGATCTCTTAATTACATGAATGCTGTATTTTTTACTGCTGATTTCTTTCTCTGGTATTATTAAACATGTCTGCAAAGAAAATAGATTTTCCAAATTAATTCTTGCTATCTAGAGTTTAAGCCACAGGACCAGTGAAAAGAATAATGCATGTCCTAATTCTTATGTTTGAAGCTTTAGTATGCTGTTTTACATCAAAAGAAACAATATATGTCTAAGCTTATTTTGAGGTTAGGATCAAATACCTGAGTTTATCAAATGATAGTCTTGATTTAAAAAAAAAATCACCAGACATCAATTTGTGGGGAGGAGATCAATTTCCCTCATGTTTTCTTCTTGGTTTGACGTTCCCAGGCAGCAATTACAAGCTAAATGCCATTTCGGTAAGTGAGAAATTCTTGTTTTCATTTGCTGATTGGCTTTATTGCACACTAAGGTTAATTGGAAGGCTTCTCCGACTTATCTGGGTAATGATGAACAGCTGCAATCGACCACACTCCTCGCCCCACTCCACATCATTTTGACAGAGCAGCACCCAAACAAAAACTGCTGGCAACGTGAGTGTTGTTAAGCAGTATTGCCAACCCCGGCGCGGTTTTATCTGAGATGGCCTCACAGAAAGCCTGAGAGAAACACAAAGCTTGAGGAGAAATGTTCAGATCAGGAGGGTGGCTGTCCAATGCAATGGTCGGAGTTGGTTACGGGAGTTCATGTGGACCTCAGTTACCTGGGAAGTTCATCTCATGCAAATAGGTGGTACCACACATAGAAAAATGTATTTGCTTCACCTAATGACCGTAGTGGCAGATTTTTGTTTAACATGAGTATGACAGTATTGACTGAGATAGCTGTGTGGATTGAAAGGACCAAGCAGATGCCATCAAGGCTGCTCAGTCTTCTCTCAGAGGTCAGGCCTCAATGTCAGTTTCCTGAGACTTGAGCAAGCAGTTTCTGGGAGGGCCATGAACAAAAAACATAATCCTTGCAATGGCTCCCTTCTGCTGCTCAAGGTTCAGCCAATTGTTTACTGTCTGGGACCCCTCACCAACTTAGAGCTACATGCATGAGTCAAGGACAGAGCCTGGGCCACTGAGCAGCCTCCACAGTCAATACGTGCTAGGCCAGCCAGCCTCCATGGCAGCTCAAGGGCAAAGCCTAGCACTTGTCCAGTCCTGCCCAAAAATGGTAACTATAATCCCCAACTAGCCCTACCCAATTAAAAACTACTAACATGATTGCCACTCTAATAAACCAATCCTGAGTCTGTTCTTATGTAGTTTGTAGCCCCCAAGCCCCCCTTGCTTTGAAAACCCTGCCCCATTGCTACTCGGGGTCTCTCCTGCTCTGCTGCTGTGTCAGAGGGACGGAGAATCCCGAGTTAACTCATAACAATACAAAGACTCTTTGCTTTTGCATCAGATTCTGTCTCTTGGTGGTCTTTGGGGGACTCTGGGTACAACATGGATAAAAAAATGCCTCTGATTGCTTTCAAGAACTTGAAAAGTGTTTTATCTGTCTTGTAATATCTTCAGTAGCAGTATTGAATCAATCTGGGCACTTTCAATGTTCCAAACTCTGTGTGTTTCTTGTGTATAATTCCTGTTGATTGTCTCCATAATACTAAGGCAGACTTAGTATGCATACATTATAAGGGATACCTAGAATAGTTCTAAAGCTTATCCAAGGCCACAGAGTCAATAGGATTCAAGTCCAGACTCCTCTGTTCCCAAACTCTTTGTTGTGTTGGTGGTTACATGTAGAAGGCTACCGAGGGAACCTACTGCTTGGTTAAGCATTACTAGGGCAGCAGATATTTTTCTTGTTCAGTTACCAATTAGCAGTGCCACTGGATAGATTGCTAACTAGTATCCTCCCTGATTACCTCCATGCAGAGTTGGGATGTCTCGCCTTCTCCTGGGTAGTATCTCTATACTGTGGTGTTGGGGAATGAAAGTGGTTACATCGAAGTAACTTGCTTAGCCATGAAGGAAGAGTGTCAACTATGCTTTTGAGGAGGATGGGTGCTCC
The DNA here is from genome assembly GCA_902168425.1 of Peromyscus attwateri. Classification (NCBI taxonomy): domain Eukaryota; kingdom Metazoa; phylum Chordata; class Mammalia; order Rodentia; family Cricetidae; genus Peromyscus; species Peromyscus attwateri. The sequence continues at coordinate 28,877 of CABHPP010134124.1, forward strand.
ATTGGTCCTCCCCCAACTGACTTCTGTGAGCAGTCTGCCCCATCCTAACTTCACGGCTTCAACAAGTTTTGGAACTGTTGTGATTTTCCTTTGTAGCTTGATGGGCTAGATAAGCAGTCATGAATCCCCTGGCTGTTTCTCAAACAATCCCAGTCTTTCCACTTTTATTATATGATGTAGCAAGGAAGTACAGTCAATTCTGTAGAGGGCAGGTCCGGAGTCAGACCAAACGGGGCTTCAGTCTCAGAATAGGACCTTGCTGACACTCAGACACAGATTTCAGTCAAGTCATTCAGTTTCCCCAAGCCTCAGAGAGTTAAATGAGTTGATTCACACAAACTCTTGACACAGTGGACGTACTCAAGGACTAATTTTCGACCTCCACTCAGCTGTACTCATTTCTAATCTGTTACTTCTGCTCTTTCTATAATTTGGAGTTTCTTTTTGCTCCACTGATCTTTGAGTGTCCTTTGCCTCACCACTGTTCAGCACCAAGGAAGCCTTTTCTGAACTTACATTGCTCTGTATTCTAGTTGCCAAGTGCCGTAAAAAGCCCTGCTCTCTAACCCTTCTCTCCCTGATGCTACTTAGCACCTGTGTAAACCTATGCAGCTGTGCACAGCTATGTATAAATGTTTGCTTATGTGCTCCTGCCATATTTATTATGTGGCTCTGTGTGTCCAGCCAATTACTCTATTAAATTATAAGCTCCCCAAAGGGCCAAAGATCATACTTTCTACTTCTGCAACAAGTCCCTATTTCCTTCTGAGAACAGATTTCCAGAAGGCTGAGATGTAAACACACACTGTTGCTTTAACAAGATGTCAATGACAAGTTCTTAAACATTGCGTTCTTAGGCAGAGCCCTATTCAAAACAATTTTAGTAATAACAAGTGTTTTATGGAAATATTCAAGTTGGGGGACTTCAGTTAGTGACTTTTCATATTCAAAAAAGTATTCCTTATTAGAGAAAGAAATCAACAATAAAGAAAAGGATGAAAAGCTGTTGCTACTGTCCAGGGAACATTGGGACAGCTTTCCGTTGATCTGGCAAGTGACTGATGTGTTGGATTAAGAGGGTATCAGGTAGTGCCTACTGGAAATGACATGCTTAGAGCAGTGTAGGTAGTTGGGTAGTTCATTTCACACTTAGTAGGTGCTGGCGATGTAGTCGGTGATGTATTAGGAGCTTGTCTTGTCTTCTTCAGTCTTCTCAGTCCCCTGGAGAGGTAGGTGTAACGTTTCTCCCTGTTTTGCATACAGGGAAGTTGGGACAGGTTTGATTTTTGATCAGGACCCACCTAGAAAGATCTGTAGTCAGGCTCAACACCATGCTGTGTTAGCTATGCTGCCTTCCACTAAATGAAGAGGTTTTCCTGATGAGCTATAAAGATAATTTTAATACCACCCACCCCACCCCCCATCATAGCCCCTCCTTGTCTTCAAAGAAAAGGAAATTCTGTTAGTACATGGAATTTGCTTAGTGGAGATAAATAATGTGAACTGCAGGGGTCTTGGGTGGTTTGTAAGAAAATCTGGAAAAAAAAAAAAAAAAAAAAGAAAGAAAGAAAAAGTCCCTTCATTGCCCCTGTTCTCCAAAGACTTGAGGAAGCATTCGCTTCCTGACAGTGAAGTCTCCAGCCCGTGTTTCCATTTCAGAGGGACGCCATTAACACAGAGTCTCATTGCGCTTCCAGAGGATAGACAACATCCTGCTTTTGCTTTCTTGCCTTGTGGCCCTCTGCCTTCCTCCCTCAGCTATATTCCCTTGGATTGAGTCACAGGCGAGCCTCTTCCAGGCCGGGTGGGTGACTGAGCCCTTGCAGCCCTGTCTGAGAAGGCCGGCTCTCCGACTCTCAGCTAGCTGGAGCTGCAGGCAGCTGGCTCTTTGGCAGCCTCACAAGTCCGTCTGCTCCTTCTGGAGCACATGGCCTCTGGCCTGCACGTAAAGCATGCTCTAACAGCACAATCCTCGACTTGGTCCTTCCAACTATGAGATTCTGGGAGTCTCTCAGCGCTGAGTTGAAGGGGATCCAAGAACCTTCCCCGTGGAGTCAGGATTATGCTGTAGTTAATCCTGTAAAGCATTCCTACATTTGTTCTGCTTTACCGCAGGGGTACCAAGAGCTTTCAAGTCACAGCAACCCACTAGGAGCTGCGATGTACTTGGGGAGCTTGGAGGGCTCCAGTGATAATTCAATTTCAGGTTTCTTAAATGTCTAGAGTTCTAGAAAGGAGGGGGCGTGTTGCAGACTCAACCGTAATTCTGTGTTCTTAAAAATGGCCTCCCAAATTGGGTAACCTTCAGGATGCTTAAAACCTGGTTCTGTCCTTGGTCAAGTGACTTTCTGAGCAGGAGCTCCATACATAGTATAGATTCTATACCATGTTTGACTGGAGCATTCCTATTTATAAGAAACACAAGCCTCTGAATGTTACATATTTAAAAGTGTATACTATGAAAGTTTTTTTATTTGAGTCTATATATAGGAAGCATTTTTCTTGTAGTCACTAGTATTCAGTGCTCACAACTCTGCAGTGAGATCTATTATTAGGGCATTTTTTAGGACGGGCTTGCTAAGATTAAATAACTCACTCCAGGCTTCCACTAATAAGGGCCAAGGGCTGGATTTGAACCCGGGCAGCCAGATTCTAGGTCTTTTGCTTTTAGCTATTCTACAATGCTGCTATGAAATAAGGACTCCTGTTCTACCTCATCTCTTGGGATGGGTATGTTCTTTTTATTCAGCAAGCTACTAAATTACTTTTTTTTTTTTTTTTTTTTTTTTTGCAGAAATTTCATATCCCTGTCACCCAGGAATGACAGTAGATTTGTGTGTGTTTAATGTAGGAGATCGGAATAAAAGCGTCTGTGAAGTGTATTCTGAACAAAATCCAGAGAGGGAGAAGATGATTTGCCACTTGATAACTCAACTGGGACATTTCTTGTTCCTTGCCACAGAGGATGCTCTACTGAATACACTTACATCGCAGGGTGTCACACGTCCACCTCGACCAGCAAGGAACACGCAACACAGAGCTCTTCTTCAAGTTGTTTTATTCCAGGCCTTTGTTCTTTGTCTTATTACTTTATTCTTTTCTACTTCTACTACTACTACTACTTCTACTACTGGGGGGAGCCCGTACCCAGCCTTTATAGGTCTCATTCCACCGACCCCTAAATGCCACGTGGGATCCCAGGATAGGTACACTTATGCCATAGCAAGCCATAACCAAATACCAAAGTCCAAATACGGAGCTGCCTTTGTCTGAATGTCCCGCCGGCGGGAAGGCAGGGACAGGGTGTCAGCGCCATCTTAAAAGCACAGCAGTGCAGTGAAACGGCTCCCCACAGCAGGGAGTACTCAGTGTGGTATAATATGGCAGGGTAGGTACAAAGTCAAATTTCCAACCATAGTCAGCTAACATTTGATTTAAGTCAGTGCTTTTAATTATTGAAAAAGTTAAATTTACGAGTTTCCTTTTGTATTCCTTATGATGACTGTATGTTTTGTCTACATCCAAAGGAATTCCAGGCTGTACTACAGAGGAGAATAGCAAACTTTCATGAGCCATATTATTATTTTATGAGCTATTCAATAAATAAACAGCCCACATTTCAGCCTAGTGTTGTTTATGTTTTCAGTACATTGTTCTATAAAAATGTAGCTTAAATAAATAAGTCAAAGTTGTTTGTTCAGACGCGTCTAAACGTTTGCTCCCATGTGAGGAATGAAATGTAGATTGTTCTTTTGTTTCTTACAGTGGAGTTTCATCCACAGGCAGCATCGCTGTATGTCTGAAATGTCAGGAAGCACATTGTATTATTGTCTTCCGACCACCTGAGCATTGTAAATTGACTGACTTCAAAAACTGTGTCATGGGTAAAAAGCACAAAGCTGGGTTAGTGCGGTTTAAGTAATCCCACCTTTAACTGTCTGTGACAATAGCTCTCCTAAACATCAAAGAGTTTATGAGAGAAAACTTCTGTATCGTTTCCTCTCGGTCCCTGTGTGTCCACTGTGAGGGTCAAGACAATTTCTCAGCTCTTCCTTCACCTGACTCTCACTAAGAACTTACTTCCGGCAATAGCATCTCTTCTGCTTTGGGCTATAAGGGAATGCACAAAGCAAGAGACTTGGCTGGTCCAGCCTTCTGTCTCCAACCTGTTGGCTTGCCAGGCTTTCTGAAAGAGAAAAAAAAAAAAAAAAGAGAAAGAAGTACCTCTCTTCTACTTGAATATCTCCTTAGGACACCATGTTATGTGCTGTTATGTTATGGGGTGCTGACTTCCACATTCTTTGATGCAGAGGTGTCCTGTGTCTCCAAGTGTCCTCATCCCTTCTGGTCCTTGGGCATGTCCTCATCTATGACTGCAGCACTGACATGCTGATCATTCCTTTCTACTTTCTAGACACCACTTTCTAAACTCACATCTGGTTTTCCTTTTTGCTCTTAGGCTACCCTCCTCTCTCCTCCATCTCCTTTACTGGCTTCTCTTCCTCTGGTCCAATCTTACATGTCATCTAAACTTCCAGTTGTGTTTGCTGTCCCTTTCTGCAGCTTGCAAATCACTCTGAGTGATTCCCTATAACCTCTTGGTGGGAGTGCCAACATTTTCTGCACAATTCGTGCCTTCAGCTTGATCTTCTTATCTGAGTATGGGGAAACATTTCCAATTGATTGCTAAACAGCTCCAGCTGGAAGATCTGCAGTGCCTCAAGCCTGATGCAGGCAACAGTTAAGTCATTCCCTTGTTTCTCAAGCCCATACTTTGACTGGTGTTCTGTAAGGCCGCTGTCAAATGCTATAACTGTAGACATCCATTCCATCTGAAAACACCAGAGCTCTTCAACCTTGTCCTTTGTCTCTTCAGTATCCAACCATAAGAAGATAAATAGCAGATAGGTAAACATCGAGGGATGAACTACAAAATACTTGATCAGTATTCCTTGAATGCACAAAGTCCTGAAAAATCAAGAAAGATTAAGAAACTTTTACAGATTGGAGATGACCAGGGACATGCAGTGAATAAATGTAATGAGACCCTGATTGGATCCCAGAAATAAAAAGACCTCGGTAGAAAAAAGTGGCGGATTCTCTAGTTTCATCAGCAGTATTGAGTTGATGCTAATGCAGTTCTGAGCATGTAAGTTGCTAAGATCAGGAGAAGCTGGGTGTGTAAATGGAGACTGTATTATCTTAGCAACACTTCTACAAATTAAATGTTATTCCCAAATAAAAACTAAAAACCCAAACCTAAAGCATGGCTTACCAATGCCTATGTAATGTTTCTGTGCCTGTCTTGAACTACCACTCAAGAAGCATGGTGGTTTGAATGAGAATGGCCCCCATAGGCTCATATGTTTGATTGCTTGGTCCCTAGTTAGTGGAACTGTTTGAGAAGGATTAGGAGGTGTGGCCTTGTTGAAGTAGGTGTGACCTTGTTGGAGGAGGTGTGCCACTGAGAGTGGGCTTTGAGGTTTCAAAAGTCCACACCAAGCCCAGTCTCTCTTTCTTTCTCTCTCTGCCTGAGTATCAGGATGTAAAGCTCTCACATACTGCTCTAGCACCATGCCTGCCTAAGGATGACCTTAGACTTTTGATCTTTCTGCCTTCATCTCTATAGATTTGGGATTATAGGAATGCAACACCATGCTTCATTTATGCAATGCTGAGGATTCAACCTAGGGCTTGGCATGCACTCTACCAACTAACCCAGAGTCATAGTTTCTATAGACTTTTAAGCTTTTCACATGAGACAGTTACTCAAAGACCATAGACTGGCAGTTGTCTTTTACAACTGTAATTAAGAACATGCTACACAAGAAGACATGAATAAACCTGAGTATAAGGAATCTAAGTGATATTTCAAATAAGTTTTTCGTGCAAAGAATTGAATGACGCTTGTATATTTTAGTTTTTGGGAAAAATTTGTTGTGGCATAAGTATATTGTGGCCATTTTAAGTATACGATTTACTGGCACTAATTACATTCACATACTGTGTAGATATTGCCTATTTCCCCAACCTTTTTTTTAAAATCACCTTTAGTAGAAATTCTGTAATATTAGTCCTTGCTTGTTATTTGCTCCCTGTCTTATAGAACATCTCATCTGCTGTCCGTCTCCATGAAATTGCCTATTGTATATTTCAGATAATAGAACAATACAATATTTGTTCTTTTGTGTCTTGCTTCAACATGCACGGCTTTGGACTTTACCTGACTGGGCCAATGAGAGAATGAAGAAAGGACAGACACACAGACACATAGACAGAAAAGCTGGGCTTATGTGGGCTGTGAGCTCTGATGGAAATGCACCAGAAGCGTGGAAACTCAGAGGTGTATATTTTATAGATCTGAATAAAGAAAGTGGATTTATTGTATGCAATTAAACAAGGAAATGGGTTTACCTGATCTCAGTAGGAGGTTTCTGTGGGGAGCAGTCTCAGGCCTCAGTCATCCTGGAAGCTATGGCTGATACTGTCTGTATGTTCTTTCAGCATTCCTACTCAGAGCAGGGAAAAGCCTTGCTGTTCCCATGGGTCTGAGGCATTGGTGTCCTTGACATGGCAGTGATAATGTCAGCAATACACATTCATTCAGGACTTCATCTGCTCCCCACAGTGTCTGGCTTATTTAAATTATCTCAGTGTTTCAAAGCTCATCCATGTTGTAGTACACATCAGTATTTCATTGCTAGTTAGGGCTGAATAATATTTCATTATATCTGAAACATGTTTCTTGTCCATTCATCTGATCACAGTCACTTGGGTTGTTTTTAATCCCTTGAGACTTTTGAGATGAACTTGAGAAAATGGAGTTACAAGGGGGAGTTCCAGAACCAGGTTGTGGGCTCACTCAGTAAGGAGAAAGCTGAGTGGCCCACACATTCATGTTAGAGAAGATGCTTGAGTCCCTCACATGGGAGAAGCCTGTTGAGGCAACCTAGATGTGGGCAGGGAGGCTCTGGAAAAGTCAGTGCAAGTTTGAGACAATTTACCAGTGGAGCTAGACAGGCATTTGAGATTCAGATCATTGTGTTGAATCACCAATGCAATGCTATTTTTCTGGTGAGAAAGAGATGAGAAAAAGGAGGCCAGGTCTGTGTGAACGGCTGATTCACCACATGTCTTTAAAGGCTTCCTGTTATCTGAGATGAGCTGGCTGAAGCTCCTGACTGTGTCAGGCAGTAGATAAGCTTGACCTCAGGGTCTGGCTTCATTCGATAGAAACTACACATGTTGGCCAATTCTTTCATTCCAGGTTCTTATGAGCTTTTGGGGTGACCTTTGAATCTCACTCTTCTTTCCTCAGAGTGCTGGACAAAATACCAACATATTGTGGTACTGTTAAGGCCTCCACACTCAGGTCTGAAGCCTTGCCTACAAACTTCCCTGGAGAACTGGACGTGCTAGAGACAACAACTCCAGTGTCAGCAACAGCAATCCTAACCATTGGCACACCCCCTGTGGCCTACGCTGAGGTATCCTGACCTTTGTCAGAGGCTCACAGTGGATTCTACGTAAGCTGCCAGGCAGATGCTAGTCATGGGAACAACAATGGACAGAAATATCCCTCCATTTCTCCATTCCAGTCAGAGAGAAGCACCTGCAGCTTGGCCCCCACTCAGCTGAGGGACAGTCTCCAGACTGCTAGACACCACATGTCTCAGGTCCAGGTGAATTGGGACATCTGTCAACAGCTTTCCAGGATACACTTTCTTTTCTTTGCTGAGATAGTTACAGAAATGAGTTCCACAAAAGCTCCAAAGATCCCCTTTAAAGCAGCCTCCATGGATGATGTGTTGTTCTGGTCACATTTGAGCACGTCAGCATCAAGGTCCTGGCACCAGGGCATTTTGTTGAACCACATCCACAGTCAATGCTCTCCCTGAGAAGTGTTTGTTCTTTGGAATGGACAAGGTCACCCTGAGCCCAGTTCTGAGGGGGAGAGCCGAAGCTCAAGGTGTTAGCAGGTTTGATTTCTCCTAAGACCCCTTTTCTTTGCAGGGTCCTCTCTCCTCCGACACTTGGAACAGGGGATTATTTCCACATCTCCATTTTGCCTTCCATTTGCTTGAAGTGAAAATTTAAACATGACGTATACCCAAAGGACTAACATATGGCTGTCCTATATTTGTAAGCTTCCTTTGAGGCTAAAACACTCCAAAGTTATTGCCATAAATGGTAAAACAATAAAAGGTACCCCAACAGCTTGATCATATGAAGGGGAAAGGATTTTAAAATGTGCCGTCAGCAGAAGTTCTGAAATAGACCATGTGCGTATGTATCTGTGAATATATGTGTGCCTGAAGCTGATCACTTAGGTCTGTAAACACCTAGAGAGATTCGGATAGGGGTGCCAGGGCCTCCTTGGAATCCCTGGAATGGAAGGAAAACATATGTATGTACATATTCTTGGCGGTTCACAATGAGGATGGTGAATAAAAAAGCATTAGGAAACACCGACATAGGAAATTTTTGGGAAGTGACAGTATAATTTTATATGACTTACAATTGCATTTTAAATAAAATAACTAAAACACGGATGCACTGTGGCCTGGCCTTACAACTACTGCTAATGAGAGCTTATTTATTTTCCCCTAGTATAGAATTGGGAAAGTCTTAGAAGGTGGTGAACACTCCCTGAAAGGATGACCCAAACTGAAGCCTCCATCCAGGGACAAGCCACTTACTCATCTATGTTCACACAACACTCGCTATGGGCCAGGCAAAGGCAGTTCTAGGACTTTGGATTACATTAGTAAACAAAAATGACAGGCATTTGTCTCTAATTGAGTTAATATTAAAAAGAACTGCACATCATGTCAGAGCATGAGATAAAAATGGAGTAGAAAGCAGGAAGAGAGGAGGGGAAGGAGAGAGAGCCTGCCAACTGGGGTAGGGGATGGTTGCTGTAAACTGGGTGAGAGCAGCCCTCATTGCAGCGGCGAGGTCTGAGCGAAGATGCCAACGAGGGAAGGAGTTAGTCAAGGGGGAGAACATTGCAAGCAGGAGAAACAGAGCAAAGGTCTTTTGGCTTTCATTAGGAACCAAGCAAGCCCTGAGCTTGGAGACGGGCTGAAGGGAAGCCGGGGGAGAAACCGAGACCGTGAAGCAAGAGCAATTATTGCAAGGACTGCAGCTTTCGGGGTGTGGTGGGGACACTCGCAGGTGTCTTTCTTTTGTTTCATTTTCTTCAGATCCACAAGCAGACACTTTCATTTGCCCTTGTCAGTCCTGACAAGTCAGCACACAGTCCAAAAGGCCTGAGGGATTTTGATGAACAAAATGAGCACGTGCTGTCTGTGTATATTCAACCTCGGGTAAAATCTCCATGTGAAGTTGGGTGGGTAGGGAGGTAGAGGCAGGAATCTGGGAGGAGCTGGGGGAGAGGAAGGAACATGATCAAAATATATTGCATAATTTTTTTCTAAATAAAAACAAAATCTTAAAGTGTTCAAGACAGAAAAAAACCAAACACAACATGTTATCTTCTAAACGTGCAACATAAGTGCATACCAACAAGTACAGAGAAGACTAACATACATATGCATTTAGACAAATTAAAGTATTTGTTCAAATAACTCTTGGTTTCATGAGGCTATCAAATTCAAACTATGAGAAAAAATCAAAGACAAGAAAACTCCTGTGTATTGCCTCCGATTTAAAGAAGTGGTGTGGCCCCTTGAAGCAGTAAATTGAATTCAAAACTCTTGGGAGTGCTTATTTGAGGTAGCAAGGAGGTGACCCTGACACTTGAGATGGGAACATGCATCTCTTTCACTGGGAAGCTAGTTTTCTTCAGCCAGGAAAACTTGCAGTGGCCTCCCCTGAGGCAACTGCCCTGCAGAATTTTAAACAGAAACAATAGACCTTGTGTTTCATATGGATTCCTTTTAAGGGTGTATTATAACAAACACTAGAGGAAAACTCTGGATGCCGAAAGACCAGTAGGTTATTACTGCAGAAATTCAAGTGACAGAGAGTCAGATATGGTGGCACACATCTATAATCCCTGCACTCTTGAGACAGAGGCAGGTGGGTCTCTGTGAGTTCAAGGCCAGCAAGGTCTACATAGTGAGTTCCAGATCAGCTGGGGTTACATAGTGAAAGCCTGTTTCAAAAAACCCGAAAAAAAAAATCAGGGGACAGATGGACAGAGGACAGAGACTAGGACCATATTGTAGGGATGTTGTGAAGATGTATTACAATCTTGATATAGTCCAAGAATGATGTCAGTATATTGTCCCAATTTGCTGTGAAATGGTTGAAAGAGTGAGAGTGACCCCAAGGTTTTAGTCTGAGCAGCTAAGGATGGGGTTGTTCTCAGTTGAGAGGGAGAAGGTAGATTGGCTCCTGGTGGAAGGGCTGATCAGTTTGAGACCTGTTAAGTTTGAGGGTGAGACAGCCACGTGGAGAAGGCAGTTGGCCCTATGAAGCTGGAATTTGGGAGAAGTCTATCCTGGAGATACACTCATAAGTCACCAGCACATAAAGGCAAGAGGCTTGATGAGATTACCAAAAGGATGGGGTAATTAAAGAAGTGAAGAATCCAAGGCCTTGGGGACCTCCAACACGAAGACATCATGGAGAAGCTGACCACCAGATCACAAAGACACAGGTAGGAAGGAAGAGCCAGCATGCAAGGACGTGATGGGACAATATTCGGGAAGAGCCAGTGAACAGCCTGACCACATGCAGGGCTGACAGATTAAGGAACGCAATCAAGGAGATCCGAACACGGGCTTCGATAACAGAAACCACTGATAATTTTGTCCAGGACGATTCGGTAGAGTTCTGAGAGCTGAGAGCAAGGTCCAGAGTGAGGAGCTCAAGACAGAACGGGAGGGAATGAACACTGTTAGGTTTGCTGCAAAGGGAGGAAAGGGAGGGGATGAGATGGAAAACAGGGCAGCAAGCTAGAGTGCGTGCTTGGTTCTTCTAATTTAAGGTGGAATGAATGAAGGGCATTTGAATTCGGATGGAGTCCAGCAGACAGATGGAGGATGCTGCACAGCTAGAGAAGAGAACTAGAGGGGCTGTACTCCACCACAGAAAGGGAGAGGCTCACGGGGGGAGTGGAAATTTCACGATTGAAAGGGAATAGGGGTGTGTGCTTTGGTAGAAGCTTGTGAAACTCTTCTTCTAATGGCTTCTGTTTTCTCAGTGAGGTGAGAATGGAGGTCATCAGCTAAGAGGACAGGCTAATCCAACATTTCTGTGGAGTTAGAAATATGCCAGCATCTCCTTACTTTTGAACTCTGCCTAGTATGATGTGTTTACTTGCTGGAGCTTCCCTTGAGCAGACACATTGGAGTCAGCGCTTCAGCTCGAGAAGCGTCATCCTAAGCATGGCCTGAAGAACATCATTGTGTGATGTGTTGTTGAGCTGCCGAGTGAACAACTAGGTGAGGCTCCAGAACTCAGAGTATGCGGAGGGACATTTCAAGGCTTCCATCCCTGGAGGATGTTCTGGAAAGGAGAGAAGTCATAATAACAGTGCAGACTGCCCTACGAGGCCTCCGCAGTGAGCGCCTGAGTGGAGATGAGGTGGACAGAGCCATCCTGACTCCAGTGGTCTAACTCTACACAAGGTTCACGTTTCTTTCTCCTGTACCCTGAGAGTGTCTTGGAGCAAATGTTCGTGTTCAGCTCCTTTGTCTCTTCCCATTTAGCTGTCAGGTCCATTTAGGTCAATGAAGCCACTATGTTTCTTCTGCTTTTAAAAATTGATGTTTTCCCAGGAAAGGCGCAAAGCTACACAGAGAAACCCTGTCTCGAAAAACCAAAAAAAAAAAAAAAAAATTGATGTTTTCCTCCTGGCCCTCCTGAGAGTCCTCACAGTGGCACACCTTCACGCATGCCTTCATGAAGAAGCTGCCAAATGTGGGGGCTCCCTCAGAGACATGTTAGGAAAGTGACTTCATCCAGCCAACAAGCTGAATGTTCACACTGTTTTTAGAACTTTGAAATATATGAAGGCCTCCCTTAAGAAGGCATGATGATGATGATGATGATGATGATGATACCAAACACATGAAAGGAAAGGAATATTAAAGGTAGGTTAAAAAAAATCAGCCACTGCCAGGCAGTGGTGGTGCACGCCTTTAATCCCAGCACTCGGGAGGCAGAGGCAGGTGGATCTTTGTGAGTTTGAGGCCAGCCTGGTCTACAGAGTGAGATCCAGGAAAGGCGCAAAGCTACACAGAGAAACCCTGTCTCGAAAAACAAAAACAAAAACAAAAACAAAAAAAAAAAAAAGAAAAAGAAAAAAAAAGAAAGAAAAAAGAAAAAAAATCAACCACTATGAAATAATAGCTCTGTAACTTCTGATTCTTGGATAGTTGATCTAACAGAGATGATTGATTTGTTACCACCTTATATTTATGCACATGTGGAAAATCTGGGAAGATTTTATATCCTTTGAGTCATCCTAGTGTGAAAGTTCTCTATTATAATTAAGAAGCAGGGATGGAGGATGGCTCAGCAATTAAGGGCACTGACTGCTGGTGCAGGGGTCTTGAGTTTGTTTCTCTGCACCCATGGCTCACAGCTGCCTGCAAGTCCAGCTGGGGGGGCATTTGGTACCCTCTTTAGGCTTCTGTGGGCACCTATGTACACGTGACATACACATGCCCAAATACAAACCCAACTGCCTCTCTCTCTCTCTCTCTCTCTCTCTCTCTCTCTCTCTTCTCTCTCTCTCTCTCTCTCTCTCTCTCTCTCTCTCACACACACACACACACACACACACACACACACACACACCCACACACCCACACACCTATACACACCCACAGATACACACACATAATTGAAAATAAAATAAATCTTTAAGTAAAAAGAATAGAAGCTCTACTCTCCATCAAGTTCAAGGTTTTAATCAACACTCGAAGCCCCTTTTGAAGCAGTGTTCTCTCACTTTCCATCTCTTTGAAGACCTGTTCAAAGGGCAGGTTTCTGTTGTCTTTCCTGGAGGGCTGATTCTCAGGGCAGAGGAAGTTGGAGGAAGGTTATGGGGGTGTGTTGACTTCTAGCTCCCGGGAGTCAGATGCTAAGTATCAACAACACTATGAACTGTTTACCAACCCGTTGGTAGCTTGATCTCGCTCAAAATGGGTCCATTTACACCACAGATCCTGGGCAGTGCTGCAGATCAGGGTTTACAGAGATGTCTTACCAACATACCACTGGCTAGGAAACAGAAAGCTCTCCTTGGGCTTGGATGGCTTTGAGCTTTTTTGACCAGATAGACACTTCTCTTGCCTTCCCACTTTGAGGTTATTTTGAGTGAGTTCTTGTGAGATCATCTCTCATCAGGCACCTCTCTGACTCCTGTGGTATGATGGGGTCATGCTGTCCCGTGGTTGGCTATTTGTACTCCACAACTGGGGGCCTGGTTGTAGATGATCAACTCCACAGACTCATTGCTGGTTTATGTGTAAACTTGATTGTGTTAGTAGACTAGAAAGTGACTAGAAACCGGGCGGTGGTGGTGCATACCTTTAATCCCAGCACTCGGGAGGCAGAGGCAGGCG
>CABHPP010134125.1:0-16451 GCA_902168425.1 Peromyscus attwateri
GAATAAAGTACCAAGTGAGTTAGTACTTTTTGGATTCACCTGAAAGAAGTTAGCTGCTGAATTGCTAAAAGAACCTCTTTGTAAACGAGCAGTGTCTGTTAGGTGACTTACCAATGTAAGGCCTGATTGAGCGACAGCACAAGCATAAGCAGAATCCTTACATTTGGCTTACACGAAGATTATATTGGAAGGAACCCTGAACTTGGAGCCAGAGAAAAATGGTGCCTCACTCTAGAAATTGCTACACATCTCCGGGAAAGTCTCGGATCTTCAGGTTCTTATCTGCACCCTCAAAACCATCCTGCTCGTTTGGTTTGCCTTGCAGAGCTGTGAGGATTGGTAAGGTAATGTAGATGTGAGGTAGTAACTGCAGAGTCCTCCCTCCTCCTCCTCCTTCTCCTCCTCCTTCTTATTCCTCCTCCTCATCTTCTTCTTCCTCCTTCTCCTCCTCCTTCTTATTCTTCCTACTCTTCTTCTTCTTCCTCTTCTCCCTCTTCTTCTTCCTCCTCCTCTTCTTCCTTTTCTGATTCTTCCTCCTTCTTATCAGAAGGGTGCAAGAAGCCAGTTGTTCCCGTGAATGCTCCGCAGTATCTTTTGCTCTTCAGTTGAGTGACAGGTTGCAGACCCTAGGACCCTTGATTTGATGCTCAATCCATGGATTGTACTCTGCTGCTGCTTTCTAATCTGACAAGGAAACCAGTTCAGACTGGGGGTAGAAGAATGTAAGGTTGTAAAAGTCTGTCCTTGGCAGAATGTGTGATACCCTCTGGAGTTTAACCCCACGGTGTAGAGTTGGTCTGAGGTTGTTCTGTTGTACAGCTTCCTGACAGTGCCTGGAAGTATCCAGGGACAGATTGTGACAGACAGGACAGGGCAGTATTGTTCCCAGCACCTTCTCTGCTCTCTGCATATGTTGAAAGACCCACCCGGTCCCGTCTCTGTGAGAGGGGGAAGGGAATGTTCACCAACCCTATTCCCACCCTTGGTATTTTTATGAAATGCTAACTTGATAGAAATTTGTCACTCCTTGGTGGCCCTTTGTCTTCGTTCATGACAGCTTTATTGTCTTTGATCTGCAAAGCCCAGAGAGTAGAGGGTGGTGTTTGATTTCATACACCAGGTACAATTCACTTTGATTATCTTCTTGGAATTGGCCCCACATTCAAGGATGAGGGACCGTTGTCCCAGATCACCTTGTATCTTGGACAGACTTACAACCACAAAGTGTGTCTGTAACCTAGTTATTCAGTATTTGTCAGGAAGGTGCCGTGTTTTGCTGAGCTGTGAGTTTCGGATACACTCCATTTAAAATTAGTTCTTTGTGTGTGTGTGTGTGGTAGATTTATACTTCTGACAGGGACATGGCTATAAAATGTAAGATGTATCACCAGCCAGGGCTGGAACACATGCTATATCATTTGCTCTGCTGAAATTGGTCCTATGTAAATCCCCCTCTTTGCATAATGATCTGAAAATGGGAGAATTGGAAGAACAATGTCAAGTGGGAGTCGGCCGCAGCACTGAATAGTCTCAAGAGTCAACATGTTTTTCTAGATTTCAAGTCGGCTTCCCTAAAATTTGGCTGTGTTGCTGGGGTCCTGTCTAGCGCATCATTCGGTTTATAAAATAGTCAGGCCATTGTGGAATTAAAACTTGACAAAACAAACAGGCAGAGAAGCGCCGAACTATGTAGCCACACGTTAGTTCAAGTGCACAGGCATGCTCGCACAGACCCCTCTCTCCATTTCATTTGTTACACGAAAGGCAGTGGTCAGCGTAGGAGAGCTGGGCCTTAGCAGCCTTATACAGCACACCAATACTTTCAGGTTTCTTTTGTGCTCCTCTGAGGATCCGTAGACTAGGCCTGTCTCCCTGAAAACAATGAGTGCTATTCAGTTGTGAGGGGTTCATGAATTACCCATGGATTTAGGATTAAGAATTAATATGTGGGAGACATAGATAAGCAAATGTATAGCTATGTTGGGGTAGTGTGCTCTCTCTCTCTCAGAGACACAGAGAGCTGTGGGTCCCTAGAAGAGGAGATGACTCACTTTTCACTCAGGAGAGGACCCTACATTCTCACCAAGAGTCTAACATGTGACTTGACAGCTGATCCTCAAAAATGGCAACACGTTTGCTGTCTTGTCCGTGTTTTTACGGTGGGAATAGGTAAGGCAGAAAAGGAATATTCTAGCCAGCAGAATAATGCTGAATTTGAGATTAGGAATTTAGGATTTTGTAGTTCCTGGTTCATCGATTTTAGTTGTGTAAAGTGTACATTTGTTAACCTTTCCAGGCTCCTTGACTGAATCTATAAAGTCAAAATGGTGATATCTAAGCTCTGGAATGTAGCTCAGTGTAGATGGGGTATGAGTCAGACCCTGGGTTCTGTACCCAACACCACAGAAGAGGGAAAATGCTATATCTGGTAGTCAACCTCATGGCCAGGGAGGGGACCTCATGCTGGGAGGGAAGGGGGGTAATGTTACAAAACAATACAGCTTTTCACAAGCCATAGTGTTCTAGAACTACAACACATTGTCATTACTGTATCTACCTTCTACACCGATATTTTAGAAACTGACTAATGTGATTAAAAGTAGACCACCAGTTATGTCTAGAGCATCACGTGGTTCCTGGGAGGTAAGAGGACAATTATGGCCAGAACAAAACAACCCTATGGCACCAATCTGTGACCGCAGTTTTGGAGACGAATCCAGTATAGGACACCTCCTCCAAAATCTTCAATGGATTGGCCAGAACCAAATTTATAAATTCAGAGATGGTGATAAAGAAGAAACTATAAACCAGCAGTTTGATTATTGACATGGATTTATTTGCTTTACTCAGATATATGTTAAAAAAACAACCCAGGAGGTTCCTTTGTGGACACATTCCCAGTACCTAAACCACACATTTCCTCTCTCTTGGCTTCTTGCACTCCAATTGAGAAGCAGATGAGGGTTAGCTGGCAGCCAGGCAGGGAGCAAGGTGGTGGGTGTGGGAATAAGGGCACTGGTGTTGGGAGCCAAAGTACTGGGCTTCAGTCTTCAATCCTTGCTTCACCTAAGAGGCTCTGGGACAGTGGACTGTCTACTCAACCAGTGCCTCAGCTTCTTCATTAGGTAGACAGGATAGTTCTAAGAGCTCCTGGCAAATTTGAAGGACTCAGCCATAGTAGATCCTGTTTTCAAAGACCTTTTTCCTAAAGGTACCTGTTTGTTAGTGAAAGGAGCAAAGAGGAGGAAAGACACCATATTGCATTTCTACAGATTGTCTGCCTCGCTTGCGTCCTCGTTAAGCACATGTCAGAGTGCTTGGCTGCCTGGGGATGACTGGGAAGGGTACGCCTAGAAGGAACTCATCAAAACAGATCCAAGAGTTCTTCTCTGGCTTCAGAAGGAAAGGCAATCTTCAGTGGTGATTTTTTCCCCCACCTTATACTTAGCAAAAGGAATTTTTCTAAAACTATGCTTGGTTTCTCCAGAAGCTTTCACACATATCCCATCTTCTGCAAGGATGAATACCCATCTCTCTCTCCATTTTTTCTTGCCCCGCCCCCAGGCTTCTTCCTGCCCAGTGTTCACTGCTGCATCTTCTGTTCCGATATGGCAGCGGCCCACGCAGATGGATCCCAGTGGGTCAAAAGAGGCATTGTATCCATAGGAACCAGAAAAGAGCCAGGCAGTCTCAGCTTCCTAAGCCGTGTGTTTGCGATGTGGCCAGACTGGCTAATGAAGGCATTTTGTTCCAGTTATGACACTTAGGAACAGACAAGGCAGAAGCTGTCAGCTTTTATTCAGACACTGGCATGTAGAAGGATGCCCAGCAGGAGCCATTAGGGTCACTCACCCTCTTCTAACCAGCTCCCAGAATCCTGCCTCATGCTCCAGTCCACAGGCAGGCTGGATACATTAAGCAAGCTAGAAATTGAATCCTTGAAAATGAGCTTTGTTTTTCATTCAACAAACATGTACTAAATACCAGGTACTCCGCTAAGTCTTAAACACCAGACAAAGAGGACACAGTTTCTACTTTTGGCAAGTGAATAGTGCAGTAAAGAAAGACACAGATAAATAAAAGTGATAATATGTGATAACTACTATTTGAAGTAGAGAGTTCTCCCTGAGTTCAGCAAAGTGTAAAAGGAATCTTGATCTGAGTTGTACAAGATGCCTCAGATTCTCCTACCTGGAGAAGATAAGATGGGCATTCCAGGCAGAGGTACGGGCAAGAGGCAAGCTGGGGAAGCATGAGGAAGTCAAGAGCATGTGAGTGTCGGCTGAAAAGTAGGGGTGAAGGTTGGGATGGCCGGACTGTAGAGAGGCCAGAGAATAATGCAAGGGGACTGGAGGCACAAAGGAATCAAGGTAGAGTTTAAAACAGCTTATAGCAGAAAACCACAAACCTGCAGGACGTCCACCTCATGAGGCTCTGCCCGTGATTTATAATGTCATATTTGTGGTTGGGATGGGTGCTCTGGGGCATAGGGAAAGTAGGCTGATGAGTGAGGATGGGGAAACTAAGGGATGCAGGGGATTCCTGTCAGACAGCAGATGAAAAGCTGCAAGCCAGAAGCCCTTGAGTAGACAAAGTGGGTGGAGACAGCCGGACTGAAACACAGCTTGGTGAAGCACGGAGCTGATAGCAGTCCATATGCGGGATGGGCAGAGGGTTGGTGGGATGGACAATGGGGCTCACCTGATGGACAAGCAGAGATCGGAGCGGGTGTTATGACTCGGATCTTGACTGTTCCCAAAGGTTCGTGGGTTGGAGGCTTGGTCCCAAGGGTGACACTCCAGAAGCGGTGAAACTTTTCCAGAGATGGCATTGAGTAGATCTTCAGGTCTTTGGGAATGCATCCTTGAAAGGGAATGTGAGATTCTAATCCTTTCCTCGTTGTTTTTTGTGTCTTGGCAGTGAGTGGCTTTGATCTGCCTTGTGTCCCTGCTGTGATGTACCGGCTGCCTTGCCACAGTCCAAACCATGAGACCAACTTACCATGGCCCCAGGCCCTCAAAACAGTGATGAAAAGGCAAATCTTCGCCTCCCTTTTTTTTCTTTTTGTATGTGTGCTCTGGGTGTGTGTGTGTGTGTGTGTGTGTGTGTGTGTGTGTGTGTGTGTGTATGTGTGTGTACACGCACTTGCATGCATACCTGTGTGTATGAAGGCTAGAGGCCAATGTTGAGTATCTTTTTCAATTGTTCTCTAGTTTATTTTTTGAGACAGGGTCTCCCACTGACCTAGAGCTTGCCGATTGGGCTGGTCTGGCGGTCCAGCATGGCCCAGGAATCCCCTTGGCTCCATCCCCTAGTGTTGGGTTTACAGGTATAGGGGCATAACCAGCTTTTTACAGTGGGTTCGGGGATCCAAGGCAGGTCCTCACTTGACCATCTAAGCTGTCGTCTCACAGCCTCCTCTCTTTATAAGTTGGTTGTCTCCAGTGTTTCGTGACAGTGACAGAAAGCTGACTAACCCTGTGGGTAGCCAACCCATCTGGGGACCCGGAAGAAGGGAGGTCGTGAGGGGTATGACCCTCCGCCCCATCCCTCAGCACGGTGGTTCTTAGCCAGTCTTGGATCCAATGGATAAAGAGGCCGAGTTCAGCAGGCCTGACTAACCTTTAAGGGATTCGAAGATACCTCTGGAGCCCTCCCATAGCTTCCCCATCCCTAGACTAAAACCATCTCAACTTCTTTAATCTTCCTGCAAGAGCTTTTAACAATGGGCTCTCTGCGTTCTCTCCCGTTTTCCCACATCCTCTTAAAATGCAAAGCCCCAGGCTAAAAACAAATCATGAATCTTTCTCAAGTAATGCTTGTAATTATATATTTTATGCATGCTGGGCACACTTTATTAAAGATTACTTTAATTCCCACATTTGACTCTTTATAGTTATTAAATACCTGCTCTTTCCTGAGAAACATTGTAAAATTTGAAACTCATGAATTTTCATCCGCCCGCTCAGTATTTCCTCGCCACGATGTATTCACCAGCCCTGTCATCAGTGATCAAAATCTTTCCTCAGCAGTCCCTGGAGTGAGAGTCCTCCTCGGGTGACTCTTGGTGCAGCACCATTGTTAGGGGAAAGTTCCAGACCCCGATTACATTAAGGAAGTAATCACTTTGGCAAAATATCATGTCACGTTTTGACAACCACAGCCCATCAGGAGCATACGGGAGGGACTTTGAGGAGATCCAAACAGAGTTTGCCCCGGAGGAAGGACAGTTCTGGAGTCTTAGAGAAGCTCTGTCAACCCAGGGGAAAACGGGGCCTGGGAAACTGTATGCACTGGAGGACTTTGCAGTCGGCAGGCACAGTCTCAGAAATTACCTCAGATTTCTGACTATGTGGCCCAGCGGGTACACGGAAAAGGCATGGGGACTTTAGCAAGTCCTGGGGTTGCACTCAAAGGTATTCATGGAGGCATCCACTGACCCATAGAACCCTCAGTAACTAACTGGTCTTGCAGGTTAGAGATTGAAGAGTCTCTCTCTGGCCAACTTCATTCCTTCAAGAAAAGTGCTGCCATGTCTCAGAGCCTTCCAAGGATCAAAGAAAGGGCCACAGCTTGCTGCACCGATCTCCTTCTCTGAGTCTTGATATCTCCCAGGCTCTGTCTGCTGAGCAGGGCCAGGCTCCCGTGCCTCAAGTCCTGGTATTCTCAGGCTCCTGACACATTTCTCTTCCTTGTTCTGAATCTTTCAAAGCCTGCCACTCTTGTTCTCCTCTCCTGTTTCTTAAGTGGGGTCTCCTATCTAATAGGTGACTCTGAGATAATTTTTGAACATTGTCCTGAGGGTGATAAATAAGTGGTATCACTGACGACTTGTAGAGAGGCACTCCCTCTACAAGTCCCAGCTACAGCGGGTCTTTTAGCTCTAATTCTGCTGGGGAGACTGAGTTGCAGTCAGGACTCTGAAATATCTTTGCAGTCTGGGGGTGGAGAAACTCCAGTCCCCTTAGTTCACTTCTGTCATTAAGGGTTTGGGCCCCAAATACCCTAATTATGTTGGGAATCTGCTTGGATCTACCAAGTACTTAGGTTTTTGGAAACTTTAGCTGGAAGTCACTCTCAATAATGAGTGCCCGACACAATGCACTCAGGACTGTATGTGGGTGAACTACTTTAGAATAGGAAGGGCAGAGGGAGGTACTAAAGAGAAAGTTGGAATTGGCCATTCATCTGCCATCTTTACAAGAGGGTTATTTTAAGCTATTTAAAAGTCTAGTAAATGAGACAAGGAGTGGTGGGTAGGTCTATTACTTCAAGAGATGCACTAGTAAAGTAAATAATGCTAGTCGTGGAAACAGGTAAGCCTTAGATCTCAGTGACTGGACAGAACAAACATTAATTTCTTGCCACATTATAAGCCAGCGAGGATGGGTGGGGTGGGCGGGAGTTGGGCAGTGTTCATGGCGGTGGAAGAAGCGTGTCTCTGTTCCATGTCGTCATTCAGGGACCAACGCTCCCTTATGTTGGGTTTGTTCCCTCCCTGTCTCCAGAGTCCTTTCCATTCAACTGACAGATAAAGTAAGGGTCTCATGTGGGAAATCTTTATGGATCAGGTCTGGAAGAGACACGCAAGGCCTGGAACATATTCCGTGGGTTAGAAGTACTTCAGGTAATTATAAGGAAGGCTGGCAAACGCGGTCCAGCTGGATGTCCTGGAAGAAGACAAGAACACGGGTGTTGGTGGTGAGCAGAGTTTGGATGTTTGGGTCATGCATTTGGTCCCAAACGTAGCACTAATTACTCATGAGAATTAGCAGGCGACCTCATGAAGTAATAAGCTGCTTGTCACTGGAATGTCGGTTGGAGAACAAATTCCTGCCATTTCTGCTTTGCAGTTCTATAATTACAGTTCCCAAAAAGTATAGCTGTTCTGCTTCCACTTTCCCTGTGGTACAAAATGCTTGGTTCATATTACTGTTACCCCTTCTGGGAATGATCTTATTTCTCTCTCTCTCTCTCTCTCTCTCTCTCTCTCTCTCTCTCTCTCTCTCGGCCTCTCTCTCAGTGATAGCAAGCTGGAATACAGATGCTGAGGTGTCCTTGGTGGCCAGCAGGCAGAGTCTGAGGAGGCTGCTCTCTGGAGTTTTGGGTTGGGAGGATGAGTATGGCGTTTTGCTGGTTCGTATGACTCTGAGGACAAGATGTTCTCATGGAGTCATTTGCACAAGTTCAGCAACAGTAAGAAGGAGCAGAATTACTCCATAATATTCTAGGATCCTAATCTTGTAACATTCCAGAGGCCATCAGAGCTATGGAGCCAGACTCTTTGCTTCTGTATATGAAGAGGAGCCGGCAAGTCACACAAAGGCTTTGTTCTTTACACAACCCAGCCAGTACTGGCATCTTATCAGACAGACCTGGATCCTGGCTCCAGGCTCCTCTGGCCACCAGCCACAAATGCCAGAACTTCTCTCTTGCTTCTGTTCTTCAAATGGCCCTGTCTAGATCCATGGACAAGACGCCTTGTTGGAATCTTCCAGACAAGGGCCGGTGGGAGGCAGGAGGCAGCGGATCAGGTTCTGCTCTTGGCTCTGTGTGGTTTGGGGTCTGTAGATGGGCCTTCGGTTTCTCCCATAGAAGTTGAGGAATTTAGATTAGACGAGTAGTTTTCACTGTCCTGAGAGGGAGGCCCAGCCCCTTCTGGAGGCCCTCTGAGAAGTGTACTGGAAAATAGGAGTGCTCAGCTATGTTATACATGGATTCCTGGAACGTGTATGTGTGTGTGTGTGTGTGTGTGTGTGTGTGTGTGTGTGTGTGTGTTCATGTCTGCGCATGTGAGAGACAGAGGCTGACATTGGGTGTTATTTCCAATCACTTTTCACCTTACTTTTCTGCATTGTTCTAGGCTCTGTCAGTTTCACATCTGTACTTACAATGTATGTAATGAATTTAAGTAGCTTTGACCCCCGGCACCCCTCCCTCACTCTCCCCGTCCCCCAAATACCTTCTGCCAACAAGTTCCTCCCTACTTCCTTAAAAAGCTGTGAACCTGGAGACCACTTACCTGGCTAGACTGGCTGGTAAGTGAGTCACAGGGATCCTCCTGTCTCTGCCTCCCCAGTACTAGAATTTTTTTTTTCTAATGTGGGTTCTGGGTATAGGACTCAGGCCATCCTGTTTGTACAACAAGTATTTGTACAGCCTAGCTCTCCTTAGCTCCCTTGCTGACTTTTCTAGAGGGTTCTTTGTCTTAAAATGGCTTTAAAACCATCAGAGGGAATAATCTCCAGTCTCCGAGTCCCTTTCCTTTTTTAAAATGTTCATGTCCTTTTGAAATGCGTGTTGTGTGATATTTTGATTGCATTCTGATGCTCCCAAGACTGATAATAAAATTTGTTTTGAATTAGAGGGTGGAGCTAGCTACTAGCCAACCAAAACTAACCATAGAGGTTTTGGAGGACTGAGGACAGATAGACAGAAGTAGTAGGGTGGGGCTGAAAGAGGGTTTCGGCCCTTTTGGATAGAGGAACAGAAAGAGGAGGTCACTGGTCATTTTTCTGCCGCTTCTCCGATCACTCAGGTTCTTACCCTAATATCTGACTCCCGAGTTTTTATTGGTAAAGAATAATTAGATAAATGCATCAAATGCACTTTATGGATTTCATTCTTCAGGTACTTCATATAGGGGCCTAATGAAAGAAGACATGAAGCTGTGAAAACCACATTACCAATGAAGGCTCACCATCACCTGGTGGTGGAGTCCAGGGCTGGTAAAGTCAAGTTGTAGTGGAAAAGCAGGAGGGTGTTTGATAGGACTGCGTGAGTCAAGGTTTTCGCGGCTGAGAGAGCAACTTCAAAGGAGAAAGCTTTGTTTTGGATCATGGTCGGAGTCCCTGGTGACTCAGAGCTTCATGGGGAAGGGTGTGGCCGAGCACAGTCGCTAACCCCACAAGAGAAGACGAGGCTGTGCAGCAGGCATTCTTCTCCTCTTATTCCATCTGGGCCTTCGGCCTCTTGGATGGAGCTTCCTCCTTCAGTCAGCTGTCTCCAGAAACACCCCCCAAACGCAATCAGAGTGTGCTTTGTGCATTTCCTAGATGACTTCTGGTCTCATCAAGTGGACAGCAAGAATAGTCGTCACAGGGACATCACAGGTGCTAACCCACAGCGTGTCTGAGTGGGACACGGTTGGAGACGAGGTCCATAAGGACAGAGGCTCCCAATCCAACACAACATATTCTCATGAGAAGAGGCAGGATGAACGCAGATGTACGTGGTGCAAAGACCGCCAGGAGATACAGTGAGAGGGTGGTCGTCTATGAGAAAAGGAGAGACCCTCAGAAGGAATCTGCAAATCTCAATCTTGGACTTTCAGCCTGAGAGTCATGAGCAGATGGCTTTCTGTTGTTTGAGCCACTCAGTCTGTCATGTTTTGCTATCTCAGTCTTAGGAAATGAATTCAGAAAGTTGTGTGTACATCTGCGAAATCACCAGGGTTGGTAGGGAATGTGGCACAGTGGAGTAAACACAGTTTGGCTTAAAAAGGGAGGGCTCTCCCTCCAGCTGCTGGTTGCCATGCGGGACTACTGGCTCAGGGTTGCCAGATGTTCTGAATTTTAAAGTGAACCCAGGTCTTTTTGCTTTTATAATGTAAAATCTCTGTTCTTATGATTCAACATGGACAACCAAAATGGAGGGTGGAGTTTGACCTGCAGACCACAGGCCTGTGACCCCATGATGGAGGAATCGGTTTAGCACTAGCCTCAAGAAGAAAGATAACACTAGAGAGGAAATACTGAGAGACAGAAATGAAGGCAGCAGCCAGGACACCTGGCCAGTTTTCAGGGTCTATCTTACTGCTCAATGTAAAGCCACAACTCCATTCCCACCACACCAGGGGTTGAACTAGCGTCTTCCAATGTGGGAGAGTGGAGATTTCAAGTTGGAGTACCATCTCCCAGGATGCTAGAGATTACAGCCACTTTCTACCTGGCCATTTCTTGCCACTGGTAACTGTGTGATCTTTTCTAAAGTTATAAAGAAAGAAATAGAATATAACTAATGATTTCAGTACAAAGAAGTGGGTAGAATATTCCCATGTCTTAGAAAAGCTGTTCAAACTGGAAAGAAAAGAAACAGGAGACACAGATCCAAATGAATGTCATTAAAAATATCGGCAGCAAAGGGGAGAAGCTTTCCTTTTCCATTAGCAGGTCTTCCTATGTGAAGCCATGTTCTTTTGTTCTGTCCTGGGGGTTGTTGGCTGCTGGGTTTCTTGGCCCCTTTCTCAGAACGTCAAGGACACTGTGGAACTCCGTGATAGATATGAACTAATAGTAATAATTACTGAGCATTTACCATATACCAGGTGATTCACACACACGGCCATTTCTGCTATAACAGAGAATAACACTTTCCAGGAAATTTCACAGTCTGCAAAACTCAGTATAAAATATATATATGTAACAGGACTTAAGGGGAAAATGGGACCAAGGTAGACTATTTAAAGCCCATGCAATTCTGATTAACCAAAACAATCATGGCTACCTGGGGGATTGCTTGGACCAGCTTGGCAGCAGCCGAGTTGCTAAGAATTTGCCATGGGGGTATTAAAATACACAAAAGCAGCAGAGATGAAAAGCTGGTAACTCCTTAATTAGGCCCTGGCAGGGGCTCCACAGGGCCATGGGACTGGAGCTGTAAGTGGGCAGGCTGTTGTTAAGGTGACCAGAGGGAGCTGGCTAGCCCGACCCCCCCTCCCCAGCTGCGAAGCCATGTGTCTGGGAGTGCGCCTACCTGACGAGGCTGCCTTGGCTGCAGGTGCTCACAGCCCAACTATAAAGTTCTTGCTGCTGCTGCAGGAAGAGACCCTGAGCCCTTTCCCTGCTCTGGAAGTTTATGGTTCTACTCCCCCTATTTCAGAACCCCTCCCCCCCCACTGGTGTGCCTGGAAGATGAGTAAAGCTCCCCAGATCCAGGTAAGAAAGCTGGTGTGTTTCTGCCTGCTCGTCATCCCAGACAAACAGACCCTGTGTTTGTTTGCTGTTTGTTTGTTTGTTTGTTTTTTAAGATGGATGTGTCCTGAGGAAGAACATCTGGTGTTAACCTCTGGCCTCTACATGTGTATACACATATTCACATACACACAAATACAGAAAGAGAGAGAGAGAGAGAGAGAGAGAGAGAGAGAGAGAGAGAGAGAGAGAGAGAGAGATGTGGAAACCAATGAAATGTCCACATTCTTTTCCATCATTCCTCCGTGACCCATCACTGACAGGCTAAGTGGCTGAGTGGCCGTCCACATACTCATAGAGTGCCACCTTGCATCATTTCATTGAATTTTCTTGGCTCTAGGAGGCACGAGAGTGGTGGCTTTCCCATTACCATGCATCAAAATTCCCGGGAGGACTTGTTAAAACAGATCTTGAGTTTTTGAATCAGTAGGCTTGGGGTGGAACCCAGGGATTTACAGGGCCAAGAAGTTCTCACATTCTTCTCATGTTTGGGAGAGGGACACGTTTTGAGGACTCTTGTACAAGAAAGTGAGGACTGGCAAGATTTCATGACTTGCTCAAGATTGCTGCAGAACTGGACCCAAGCTTCAGCTTGTGCCTAATGAGGCCTATGCATGAGAAACCAACCCTTGATGACCTGTCACACCCAGGAATGTGCTAGGGTTGGTTTTGATAGCTGTCTGTACATAGTTAGTTGGTAGGTATGGTGGTTCAGACAGGGTTTGCAGCAACTGTACCTTCTCCTGATGCTGAGAGTCCTAGGAGTCCATACCTGTATTTAGGGTAGCTCTGTGACCTCCTGTTTTATAAGACATCTCCCTTGATGGGTTGGTTTCATTTACTATTTAGGAACCTAAGCCTGTTGTAGGTTAGAGTTGTACACCTAGCTTATACTTTTCTTACTACACTAGCTGGCAGGCACATACCCCAGCTTTCCAGGCCTTCACCTTGACTTTAGCACTCATGGCCTCCTCTACCATGGTCTGAGGGTCTGTGTCTCCTACAGGACCATAAAATTCATATATTGAAAGCTTACTCTCTAAGGTGATGCTCTGGACTTGGTGACTTCAGGAATGTGATTAAGTCATGAGGATGGAGTCCTTATGAATGGGATTATGACCCTTATAGATAGGACCAAGGGAGCCCTTTCCATCATGTGAGGACATAGGTAAGTGCCATTTCTGAGGCAGGGAGTGGCCCTCACCTCACACTAAATCTGCTGGTGCCTTGGTCTTGCACTTCCTAGTCTGTAGACCCGAGAAAATAATGTTTGTTCTTTATAAACCACCCAGTTCTTGACATTTTGTTATGGCAGCTTGGATGGACTAAGACGCCTCCACAAGTGGCCACAGCATCCCCAAAGACTCTGTGATAGGCACCCAGATGGGAGTCCACCCGGGGCTTGCTTATCCTCCTGCTTTATGTGGCTTGCTTCAGGGGGACATGAGAGGAAGGTATTAAAGTTGTAGCTGAATAGAGTGACAGGTTGGGTCCTGCTCGTGTACAGATAGCGGACACCCCAGTTATTACTTTCAGACCTTAGTATGGTACAGTGGGGGTGTGGCACAACAATAGAACAGAACATTGCCCATTCTCATCATGAAAACAAAAACTGAGAGCTGTTTAATAGCATTAGGGTTGTGGGGCTGTAAATAAGATCAAGAATGGAAGAAACTTGTAATGCTTCCAAGTAATTCTAGTATTTCCCCACCCTGACTCTGAGCTTGGGAGCCAGGCAAAGCCTGGGTCGTATCCTGGCTCTATCATTGGTTGTGTGATGCTGGGGAAGCTGTTTCAACCTGAGCCTCTATTTTGTCTTCCATAAAATGGGGTCATAGCACCTCCCCAGGTTCTTGGGAGAACATGGATACCAATAACACAGAAGTCTTCCAGATACTCATGTGCCCCACAGTGTAGACTGGTTGGGTCTGGTTTCCCTGGGTATCCTGATGGCCTTCAGAGGCTCCTACAGAATGTGTTCTTCTCAGTCTTGCCTTTGTTTCAAAATATCCAGAAGCCAGACAGATGTCTCCTCTCAGAAAGACAGAGGGGAGGCCTATGGTGTCGCAGGAGCCTGGGTCACAGTAGCAGGAAGTTTGTCGTTTCCCTAACTTCTTACTGACATGCGTAGGAGACATTAACGAATAGGACAGCTCTGACAAATGACTCCCAAACTCCAGAATTATGAAGGAACTAACAGCAATTCTAAGACAGATGGAGAGAACTAAGAATAACCAGAGTAGTTTAGGGCTTACATCACACCCTCACTTTCCATTTTTTTTTTTTAAAGACAGGTCTCTCTATGAAGTCATGGTTGTCCTTGAGCTTGCTCTATAAAAACAGGCTGGTCTCAAACTCACAGAGATCCAACTGCCTTTGCCTCTGGATGCTGAGGTGAAAGGCCCCACTCGGCTTTCTCCTCTGATTCTGGGAGCCTGTGCCCATATCAAACAGAGAGCTTCTGAAGGCCATGGCGGGAAGCAGGCTGCCTGTTTCTCCCCCACTACTTGACCTTCTGCCTAAGTCTCCACTCAGGCTACTATCCTGTTATTTAAGCCAAGACCCCAGATCTCAGAGAAATAACCAGAAAACTAGGGTGCTAGTAATGATGCAAGACCTGTGGATGTCTTTGAGTTATTCTCTGTAGGTGGGCCCTGTGACTGGTCTCTAGCCAAGAATATGGTGGTAGTGACAGCCACTTTATGATTATGTTACATTACCCAAGACCCTATCCTAGGGGACAGCAATGGGAAGTTCTCTGCAGGTCTTGAAGTAAGCTGTGTGTTGAGTGGACCTGACGCTATATCCAAAGAACTCAGGGGTCCCTGGATATTGAGAACCTCAGTTCTCCACCTCCAAGGGGCTGAATGCTGCCATGCTGCATGGGAGTCCTGCTGATGTCTACCTGCAGCCTATGATATACTGAGCAGAGGGACAAACTCAGCTGTCCTCAGACTTCTGAGTCATGGAATTGTGTCTCTGTGAGCGGTTACGTTCCAGGTGATTTTTCTAGGGAGTAAAACAAAGTGAATACTGTGGGTTCGAGTCCCTGTGATGGGGAATAAATAAGAACCTTGCTAGCAAAACGTCCTGGGACTCAGATCGAGGAGGTTGGTTCTCTGAAGACAGAAACAGATAGTGGAGGTCAGAGAAAGGTGCAGCTCCAGGAAGACAGGGGTAAAGTCTGTGGGAACCCTGAGGTGACTGTAAATCTGCCAGAGAATCAACATCTACATGTGACCAAATGGTGAGGGGAGAGGGCCAGAGGAGGCCAACATTTCCCAGGAAACACTCTTCCACAAACAACTAACAAAACAAACCTTCATCATCTTAACAAGAGACTGGGAAGAAAGAAGCCTTCTTACTGGAAACTCTGAGCCTGGTGTCTATAGGGCAATGTGTAAACAATGGGATTCCATTAAAAAGCTGAGTATAGATTTGTCTGGAATTTGACCACATCTGAGCAACTGAGAAGAACCCATGTAAGAGAAGCCAGGATACTTTTGAAAGAGAACAGCAATGAAGGGGACTTTGCCTTATCATCAGATAAAACACATCATAAAAACATAATCATTGTAATTCTAATAGTATTACATCAGGAACGGGTGGGCAGACAGGCCGACACACCCAACAGAAGTCCAGAGCAACACCCAAAACTCTGGATATGTGTATCCTTATGTATTTATTTTGGAATATGAAAAGGATTTTCATCCAGCTAGAGAGAAAAATCAGGATAGTCTAAAATTATAATGGGCAAAATGATCAGTCACTGGGGAAAACCCCACAGAAAAAAACACACAGTATTCTGACCAATTTAGTATTAATTGTAAAAGATGAATTATATGGATTATATAGAGTGTAGAGGAGTAATTTGGGTGTCTGTGGGTAAAATGGCATGTAGATAGGCTAGCCTTGGACTCAGAGATCTGCCTGCCTCTGCCTCCCAAGTGCTGGGACGAAAGGTGTGTGCCACCACACCCAGCCCTTTAAAGAAGTGTTTCTAATGCACTAGTCAGCTTTCCGTCATTATGACAAAATTTCTGAGAAAATCAGCCTTTAGAAGGAAGGATTTACTTTGACACACAATTTCTGAGAGATCAATCCATGATCTCTTGGTGCCATTGCTTTGGGCTGTGGTGAGACACACATCATGGCAGAGAGAGTGTGTGGGAGCAGAGCTGCTCACTTCACAGTGGCTAGGGAGGAAAGAGAGGGGGGAGGAGGGGCTGAAGTTCCAGCCTCCCTTCCAAGGGTGTGTGCCCCTTCCCAGACCTCATTCCTTCTAGTGGGCTCCATCTCCTAAAGATTGTACCGCCTTCTGACAATGTCACAGGCTGGTGACCAACCCGTCAGCACACAGTCTTTGGGGGGAACCTTTATGATGACACCATGACACCAAGTAAGAGACCAAAGCCAAGATTCACGAAGTATGCAGGGTTGTTAGAGTTGGTCACCCAAGCAGCAGGGAACTTCTGCGAA
>CABHPP010134125.1:21451-34806 GCA_902168425.1 Peromyscus attwateri
AGTTGGCCACGTTGTTGGTTTCCTCAAACAATGCCTTAAAGTGATTGATGATTATATAGAGAATATGTCTGTTATCTTTATTCCCACTTCTTACATAGTTAAAATAAAACAGGGAATGAACAAGAAAGAATGATAAAAAAAAAAAACAACCCAAAAAACAGGAGTGGGATGCGTGCCGTACCCACCTCTGTTCTGCCAAAACAAGTCCAGTCTACTCAGGAGTTATGCAGAGGCCCCTTGTTTCCAGCCCTCTGCCTAGTTTGAATATGAGCTGTGCTTAGGCAGAACCAGCCAGGAGAATTTTGTAAGCCTATATTTGGTTGGTTGGGGGCTGGGCTTGGGGGGTGGGGGATGGTATGGGACCCTGTTCTGACTAGGCATATTAAGAGGCAGTCTAGTGAGGAGAGCTTAGATCTTCCCGTAGAAATTACCACTTCCTCTGAGAAGTTACATCTCTTCTGTCTTCTTCCACCCTGGAGTGGGGAGGAGAGATCTGAAAACACAGGGGTCATGCAGGGATGCTAAAGTGACCATCTAGCAAACAAGCCAAGCCTCAGCCTGAGTGCATTGGGGGAAATGCTAATGCTTATCTCCATAATTACTGCTAAGAATTCTTACTTTTTTTTAAAAGCCACACTCAGTGGGTTTTTTTTGTTTGTTTGTTTCTGTTACTTCTAACTAAAAGCATTCCTATATGATAAAGCAAGGAGAATATGATCTCCCGGGAGCACAACCCTGGGGGCAGTTTGCCTGCGCTTAAATCTAAACTTTTCTACTCACTGTTTTTGTAACTGTTGGAGTGAGCTTCTCCTGCCTCTGTTTATCTATAAAATGGAAGTGGAAGTAGGATCTGCTTCCTGGTTTTCTCAAAGTGATATCACTCTTTTCCTGCAGGGTCAGTTACAGGTGGACAGACTTGGAAGTCATGCCTAGATAATTCTTAATAGGCAAATCTGAAAGAGTCTGCAAATATTTGAGTCAGTTTTGATTGGGAATGGTTTTAAGACCTTTTCTAGCCTTTCTCACATTATGGCCAAATGTGAAATTGTTTGTCTCCAAGATAGCCTAGTTTAAGTGTTCATGATTTTCCACTCACATGAAGTAAAAGAGTAGACTTCACCCATGCCACAGGTTTATTCAGCTCCAAGGAACAGACGTCTCTGCTTTATACTTAATGTTCTGAGCAAGTTGGCCTTTCTTTACATGACCATCTTTTTTCTCCACATGTCACGCCTCCCTAAGGCATGTTCTTTCTCCTCTTGTCCATATTTCTCTTGGTGTTCTCACCTTCCCATCTCCAAACAGAATGGCCCATTAGGTTCTGCTTGCACCATTCAAAGGCTTTTCTAGCCCAAACTTCGGAACTATGATTCAACATAGATTGTCCTTCCATAAGTTACCTTGATCTGATATTTTGTTGCAGCAAAAGACAAGAAATTAATGCATTCCACCCCCATCCCTCTGGAAAAGTTTGTAACTGGTGGAATTTGCATTTCTGCCTCTTTTCTCTTCTCTGTTTACCTTTGGAAGTAAGTAAGCCAAAAATTAGTTAATTCTCATGAGTGTCAGGAAAAACACATTCCTGCTATTGCTCTCCTGATGTCTGTAGGCTTCACACCAGGGTATGAGGTCACCCAGCACTTACAGCACTTACCTTACAGCACTTACCTTACAGGGTGGCTTAAGGTGCAGGAGGCAACAGAGAATCAGGGTCAGAGTTGAGCTGAAAACTCAGAGGACTTTTGACAATGCTGATGGGCAGGTGGTTCCCTAGGACCAATGCAATCTGACTTCAAGGATGATGTGTTTATTGTCAAGCAGTCCTATGACAGTGGGAGTGTCACAGAAAGAGGTAAATTCAGTATTCTAGCCAAGCCTCCGCTTGACTCAGAGGAGCAGGCAGGTGAGAACACGGGAGTATGCCGAGGCCAGCTCCTCCAGGCTGCTGATCACAGCTTGGATGTCATTTGCCTTAGGGAGCAACAGGGATTTATTAAGCCCCCACAGGGAGCATGACACTGGATTAAGAACTCAGATTATGTCTAGGCTCCAACTGTGGAATTCAACATTATGCTTTTGCTCAAGGTAACGAAACATTTGTAGTAACATCATTCTATTTAGATCCATGACCCCTTTCTGCTTCCTAATTCCCTGAAGCTCTGATGAGGATTAAGGAAGAATCGTTCTGGTGAGCTAATAGCAGACATTTTATCCTCCAGCAAGATGAATTATAGAAGAATAATTCAAATATAGAGAAATACATCAGTAGGGAATTCAGAAATATGAAACCAGACAGATATAGACAGAACCTCAGAATGTGAGAATCAGAAGTTAATTCAGTGGTAACTTTTGACCAGTGACTTCCCAACTTGAACATGGGCTGTCATCACTAGAGGGCTTCCTCGCCAAAACCTAGACCCCTGTATTCAGAGTAATAATTCAGTAGGTCTGGGCCCCACCCCAGAGCTAAGAACCGAATTGGATTAAGACCAAGAATTTGCACTGCCAACGTGTTCTCATGTGATGCTAATGATATTAGTGTGGGTACCACATCCCGAAAACTGCTGACTTGAAGGACTCCGGTACTTTATAGGTAAGGAAAGCAGATGCAAAAATTGGAGGACTGTTTAAGGCAACAGCGAGGAAATGGAAGTCCTATGGTTGAATTTGGTTCCTTTGAAGTCAGGATCAGTATTCTTCCCTTTCTGCCACTCGCAACAAAAATTGAGTGCATCCACAACAATTCAGCTGCTTTGGAGCACAATGATACCCAAACCCCCCAAATCTCTGGCTTCTTACTCTGAGGCTATTGACAGTGGGAAGTCATGTCTCTCGCTTTAGCTTCAGTGAAATGATAATAATAATGATGATGATGATGATGATAATAATAAAAACCTAACCCTACATCATAGAATAGTTGTATTTTCATATACGTATTATAGATGTATGGGTATATATCATTCATATATATGTAAAGCTTTTAGACTGTGCTTTATAACATGCTATTATTAAATATTATTTCAAACTGTTTCATCGACATTTTATATTAATAAAATTTCATCCTGTTTGTCAAACTGGTTGACACAAGGATAATCTCAGTGACCAAGAGAGAAACATTTCAGAGTGTGACTAATCCTACAGTGACAGAAGCAAGCATCTTTAAGAGAAGGTGGAATTCTCTAAATTACCTCTTCCAACTTCCTAGGCAAAGGGATGGAAAAGCCCTAGAAGGATTAGACTGGGTGTCCACGCTGTAATGGCTGACTAGCCACGGCACCAGTTCTAGAACTCAGTTGAATTCCATGCTCTTTACCATTCCCAATACTTTTAAACCTTTCTTCCTCATGATGCTGTGGACCGGACTGCAGCTTGTGCAAGCCGGGTAAGTGTTCTTCTGCTGCAGCATCCGAATGCTCTCTTAGTTTATGCCCAGTTCCTAATCGCTAAGGAATTTAGCTAACTATGTAGGTGACATAACACCACTGCCTTGATATCTTTTCCATCTCTTCTGATGCTGTGCGCTGCTGTCGTTTCTTCATGGGGCAAGGGAAAAATGACCTCATTAAGTTTCACAGGTACTCAGAGTATGTGAATGTACCCCCGCCTGCCATTCTACAGCTTCTCCCCCAAAATATTCCTTGTCATGTGATGAGTCAAAGCCATTGGGAGTAAATTATTGTTCACTTTGGAAATCGGGACTCATTCGAAGTATCTACATTCCAATTTGGACAGCAAAAGGTTAATGGTGCATAGAAAAAACTCCCGGCAGCCCACAAATCTAAGCATAATTATGTATGAACATGAGGCTTTTATTGCTGTCAAAATTAATCACTTTTCAACTTCCAGCTGTTAAAACCCTTCTGGCACCTCTCCAAGCAATTCCCTTACAGTTACTTTTTCTCCAATTAAACTCTGGACAGTTCACAGGCTCCTGTTACATAAGCAGCAATTTAAAAATGGACTTCTTGGGTCGTCCATTTCCCTCCCACTCTCCCTTCCTCCCTTCTCTGTCTTTCCCGTCTTTGCTTAAAACCATAAGATGACAAAATACGAAGTTTGCTTTTTACTCCTTCGGTTCAGCTCTTGATCTTAAAGTCTAAAAAGCAGGCGGTGTGAGATTAAAGTATCCATGTTTATTCCAGAGCACTCTAGGTGCGTGAAGTGACTAGCGATCAGTGTTGTTAGCCATTTCCCTAGGCTGTCCTCTGAGATGTGTGATTGTTATATGGCCACTCTCTTTATTCTTCTCCCCCTAACCCCATAAACTTTACAGGAAATGCAGGTTACAAATCTTCCCCCACTCGGCTTAGTCTGCATATGCAACTCTATTTAGCTCTGGAATGATGATTAAACACACACACACACACACACACACACACACACACACACACACACACACCCTGGAACGAATCTTACTATGTTGCTTAGGCTGCTCTTGAACTTGTATCCCCCAAGAGATCCTTCCCTACTTCTCTAGCTAGATACACGGTTTGTCAGGTGAGGATGGTCTCAGAAGGAGGAACCTTCTAATGTGTCTGAAGCCTCCCAGTTGCCCGGAAGATCGTGTGGCTCCTCTCTTCCGTTCTAGAAAAAGGGCTGAGAAATGAGTTGAGTCTTGAAGCCTAGTGCCCAGGGGGCAAGTTGTTCTGAGTATGAATCCTCGATGAGATTCACAAATTGCTGCAGCATGTTATGTATTTGGGCTTATGAATGGAAATCAGTCCACATCTTTGCACTTGCTTGGCATGGACGGAGTGCCTGCATGTGGATACCATGCTGGGTGTACTGACTTTTTTGTGGGAAGAATATTCTTTATATCCTTTCTCAGTGCTCTATGGAGAGAGATGAGGATAATAGCTTTTACTTCACAAGGATGAGGAATTATTATCATTATTTATTTAGTTATTTTTTTTGGGTTTTTGAGACAGGGTTTCTCTCTGTTCCTATCCTGGAACTCACTCTGTAGACCAGGCTGGCCTCGAACTCACAGAGATCTGCCTGCCTCTGTCTCCTGAGTGCTGGGATGAAAGGCGTGCACCATCACACCTGGTTGGGGGTGTGGCGTTTTAATCCTTCCCTTCCTCTCTTATGCCATCGGGGCACAGGTGCCCCCACCCCTGGGTCAGCGAGGTCAGCTCCATTTCCCTGAGCTGTCACTCCTCCTTCTAATGCGGCCTGCTCTCCTGAGTCTGGTATGCGAAGCATCTTCCCTGGCCACGCCTGTAATTTTTGCAGCCTCAGCCTCATCAACTCTGCTGCACGCTGTTGCGTGAGTATGTGTGCAAGTGCTCTAGTGAGCGGACGCCGGTAGTTTGCAGTCTCTGCAATGCCCGCTATCATTCTCTACTTCTCACACACAATGAATGTTCTTCCAGATGCAAATTCCTTCCTGAGCCCCGCTGCCTGTCGGTGGCATATGGCAGAAGATCTGAACCTGGGCATGGGGGAATGAAGATATCTTTGAGGAAGAGAGAAGGGATATTGCCTATGAAAAACACAGGATATCCAACAAACACCTGTGTTCTGTGTTGTCCTAAACATGCAGGTTTTGTGCCACTGTGTGTTTATGTGGTTGGGAGGAGAGTCAGCATTTACAGGGAATCTGTATTTCAGATCGTCATTCAGACTCTTAACTGGTTCATCATTGAAGCCCTAAACCAGAGATAATTTGGGATACTAAACAAGATTCCTTGTGTCTCTGGTCAGAAGACAGGCTAAGTCGTGTGAGTTGAGTACAGTGTGGTCCCTGTGACTGGTTTCCAGGCTACCTTGCCACCAACAGCCTGCTGATCCCATCACATTCTTCCTGAAGAAATGGCCCAAGGCCTTAGGACACAGAACAGGCAGGTTCATGAGTCACCCTCAGATTCCCTCGCAGCAGCTTGCTTTACAGTGAGAAAGATGTGTACCAGTCTCCCTCTCCTTTTTCCTAAACTGGCTTCTTAGTTTCTCGTGTGACTGAGCTGATTTTCTCAGTCAGCGTAATTTGGACAAATCTTCCCAAGTCCGAAACTGATGGCTTAGAGCAGACAGAGTCAAGATTAAAAATGGTTCTGACTTTGACAACCAAAGGCCAAGAACCTTCCAGTGGGAAGCTGTAAACAAGGCTGAGAAACAGACCCGAGGTCATGTTTGGGTCAAAGCCAGGAAGGACTGAGGTTAAAGGTTTTTTACCCTTCTAGCAGGTACTTAATATGCTTCCTAATTGCAGGACATTCCTTGAACATCTCCCCACACGTAATTCCTGTTAATTGCCTTATGTAACAAATGCACGAATATTACTTTTCAATATAAGTAACTCTGTGTATTTCCTGTATTTGTTTTCCTTAGTTCCGTACTCTGTGGGTGGTTTGGCTCAATTTGGTGTTCCCTAGACCTTTCAATTCTGATTTTTTAACTCCAAACATCTCACCAAATTCTACGCAGTGTAAATTAAAAACAAATAGATATGCAATCAACAAGTTGGAGAGAAAGAAGTTTTGTTTGGAGCTAGAATCACTTTGCAGTTGGTAAAATACAGTTACACTGATTTATATCGCTCCTATTCCATCTGCTCTCTGGTTTAAAATGTCCTGGATTGCCTCAGACTTCGTATATGCAACATTTTCCAAACATTTTCCATTTACAAAAATGTCCTGCATCATCCTTTTTTTTTTTTAGAGCTTTTGAAAACTGACACTGGTTAGTCTGGCGTTTCCAAAGCCCAGTTTTATGTGATATGATTCTCGATCTTAAAGGTGCAAGATAAAACCTAACCAGATCATCGAGGGAGACTTCAAGGATGGAAACGTCTGTGCTATGCATTCAGTGCAAGTTCTACCGACAAACAAGAGAACTTGGAGCAGCTGGGCTTTGCAGCAGAGCTCACACATTATCCAGAAAATTCCTTCTGAGCCTACGTCTTTCTACCACCGCCTCCTGGTTATGCTTTAATGCAAGCTGCCTACATGCCTTCATGGAACTGCTAATTACTTTGGAGCCATGGAAGCCTGGATGTTTATAAACGTTTTTTTTTTTCTTCGTTACTCTGTTACAAAAGGAGGGTGTAGGAATGAGGGAAAATGGATGGTTACAGGAAAACAGCGAGCAGGCAACAGAGGTCTCTGGGATTCCCGGCGGCAGTGGGTGGTTGTGGCAGGCATGGAGGTGAGAAGGTGGGAGCTCTGTGGAGGACCTGGCACTTCTGCCTCTTTGTTCCCCAGCTGTTGGGCTTGTTCCCGTTTGTTGACAGTATGCAAGTGCAGGGAGTCAGAGAAGGGGCTCATCAATTCCAGCTTGGCTGCCCGCATTTTCGAGGGATGAATAGGATTGTTTCGAAGGCTAATTTGCAGGCCCTTTTCATGGTAATAAGCATTGTTTAGAAGACAACTGAAAGTTCTTGGTCTCAAGACATGAGCAGGAATTTCTGTCTCGCCTCTTCTTCTGAGCACAGCACTATTATTTAGTTTACATTTTACCCTGCAAAACTGTCTTCTGTTGAATATGATAATGCCTTATATTTGAATGCTATTTTCTAGTTTTCCCCCCACACATTTTGTGGAAGTTATTTCACTCAAAACTCTGGTGAGCTGGAGAGATGGCTCAGAGGTTAAGAGCACTGGCTGTTCTTCCAGAGGTCCTGAGTTCAATTCCCAGCAACCACATGATGGTTTACAACTAGCTGTAATGAAATCTGGTGCCCTCTTCTGTATGCAAGCAGAACACTGTATAATTTATATATATATATATATATATATATAAGAAAAACAAAATTAAAACTCTGGTGAGCAGACTCTAGTGGAATGCATCATTATATTATCGATGCAGGTGTGAAAATTAAGAGAAGAGCAATTTATATAGGACATAACTCAAGGGGATGGAAATGAAGGCCCAGAGCCAAAGTCTCCTGACTCTGAGTGCTGTATTTAATGACACTTACTACCTACTTACTACCTTCACAAAGAAAGGATTCTCTGTGGTCCAGGTAGAAGGCTTGTGACTGTAAATGGCACCTGTCAGTTTAAGACGATCCTGTCTTCTGGCCTGGTAGATTTTCTGGACAAGCCTCCTAGAAAGGAGCCCGCCCACGTCTTGTTGGAGAAGTCTTAGCCATCTGCCAGCAGCTCTTGGCCCAGAAGTACTCCACTGTTTCCAAGCTGCTTGAAGCCATGCTTAAGATGTCTGCAAAGTGCATGGCTACCTTCTAGCCATGCACACACCCTGGCTGGGTATAGAAAGACCATCCAGTTATTACTCTTGTCTCCTTGTCAGCTTAGCCCTCAATGAGGAGTTCAGAGGTGGATATTACTCCCAGATAGCAGTGCGGCTCTGTTTTAGGGGCTTTCGGTATTTCTGGATTACTGGCTGACTTCGTGAACGATTTAGAGACAGAGTATTGATTGGCCAGGGCGGTGTGTGTGTGTGTGTGTGTGTGTGTGTGTGTGTGTGTGTGTGTGAAGAACCTCAGTTTTGCTGTCTTTATAGGGATTATACTTTCTCTGCTTTTGACTACAGTGTCAAGTTCAATATCAGGTTAAGGCTGCTACAGCCTGGAAGGAATGCAAGCGTTCTTGATAGTGCAGAGTCAAAGCTATCAGCATTCGATTTTGAGATGTTCCTAACTTTGTTTTTCCCTCTTGGTCAATTGCCAAAATTTAATAAGAATGCCCTAGAACATACACTCTTTCTTTTCCATTGTGACTGGTTGATACTGATTTTCTACTTTTCAGGTGCTAGAATAACTTAGGAGACAAACCTCTGGGCATATCTGTGAGAGCTTTTTCTAGACGGGGCTAATCGATGTGGAAACACCTACTTTTTTGTGGGCAGCACCATCCACGGGGAAGTGAGCGGAGGATTAGCATTCACCTCTCTCTGTTTCCTGACTCCGGATGCGGTGTGACTCACGTTGCCAGCAGGGTGGAGTAGGATGGTGTGAAGTTTTGTGATGCTCCTCAAAACGATACACATTTTAAAACTCGAGAACTACTTAGAGAACTTTTCATTTAGAATTTTCAAAGCACAGTTGGTCTCAGGTAAGCTAACCTGTTGAAACTGAAATCTCAGATGAAAAGGGAAACAACCATATTATAAAAGGTTGAGGCAATAGGAAGTGACAGGTCCTGAGGACTCTACCCTCACGAATGGAATTGATGTCTTTATTTGGATAACCAACTGATTTCTGTCTTACTTCCAGAAGGAAAGGCACATTTCTGCAGGGAAGTTCTAGGTTTGTAAGTCTTTCACCCAGAGTCCTTTTGATAAGAAAGGAAATGTCAGGAAGAGGCAAGGACCCTTAATGTCACACCATGTCATCATATCAAGTCAGTGTCTCTAAAAAACTCAGCTCTTGTCCTTTCCTCATTGTTTACCGACTGGTGGTCCTGTGACCCTCCAAGGACAGTAAAGCCACACAGGACAGCCAGGCCTGGTCTTGCTGTTGCTGGGGATATTCTGTGGGTGTTGATGACGCTCACGCTGAATTACTTACATTGAGCCCAAGGCACAGTAGAAATGATGTACACAACTTGGAGGCCGGGGCTTCTGCCAAGCAGAGGCAGTATGCAATAAGATACACAAAAGCTGGAAGCCTCTGCTTCTGTACCACTCCAGCTGGAAAGTGAATCAGCCACACATTCCAGCTCCGCTTGGGTAGCACCGAAACATGCGAGCTGTAATCATCTAGGTATGCTCTCTACAACTGAAATAATGCTGGGGTGCTGGTGCCACATGCCTCATGGGCTTCCAACGAGCATTTTTTCCAAGGACCAATTATTGGAAAATTCGGCATCTCTCCTCTTCTCATTCCTCAGCCATCCAAGGAAAGGTTGTCACATGCCAGGATGTCTGACTATTAGAATAAGTCCTTAAGCCATTCAAACACAGGTGTTGGAAGAGGTCAGCCCTTGAACCCTGGATTAAATACTTAAAGGTTTACGGATGTTGTTTTTCATGTTAATGCCTGTTTTAGTTAGGGTTTCTAGTACTGTGACAAAACACCATGACCAAGAAACAAGTTGGGGAGGAAAGGGTTTATTTGGCTTACACTTCAGCATTGCTGTTCATCACTGAAGGAAGTCAGTACAAGAACTCAAACAGGGCAGGGGTCCAGTGGCAGGAGCTTGCACAGAGGCTATGGAGGGGTGCTGCTTACTGGCTTGCTCAGCCTGCTTTCTTATAGAACCCAGGACCAGCAGTCCAGGGATGGCACCACCCACCATGGGCTGGGCCCTCCCCCATTGATCACTAAATAAGAAAATGCCTTCCAGCTGGATCTCATGGAGGCATTTCCTCAACTGAGGCTCCTTCCTCTCTGATGACCCTAGCTTGTGTCAAGTTGACATGCAAAACCAGCCAGTGCAGTGCCTAAGAGTTTGATGGGACCCTGGAGCAGGAGGAACACATATCCCAGTTTACTCAAGGTGCTTTCCTGCAAAAGTGCTCGGATTGGGCCAAAAGTCACATAAGCAAGCCCTTTGCCTTAAAGGTTATCCAGTTAGTCTTTCACTTCGCTTCATATTTAATGTACAAACACAGCATTCTGCTTTTGTCTCCTTCTGGACAAGTGGCCATTGGTTTGCTGTTTAACGTCCCCAGCTATTGGAAGCTCACTGCTTTTCAAAGAATTGCTCATGAAAT
This sequence comes from Peromyscus attwateri, assembly GCA_902168425.1. Taxonomy (NCBI): domain Eukaryota; kingdom Metazoa; phylum Chordata; class Mammalia; order Rodentia; family Cricetidae; genus Peromyscus; species Peromyscus attwateri. The sequence continues at coordinate 32,069 of CABHPP010134125.1, forward strand.
CACGATTCTGCAGCGAAGGCTTCCTTCCTTCTCCAGCTTACTCTTCCGTTCTAATTCCTTCTACTGGGATAATAAAAGGGCATCTTTCCTGTCTCTTTTGACATATCTGTGAACTCATTTCTGCTACTTTAATCCAGTGGTTCTCAAACTTTGAGGGCCGCATATCAGACATCCTTCATATCAGATCTTTATTACATTACGATTCACGACAGTAGCAAAATTACCATTATGAAGTAGCCACATAATAATTTTATGGTGGGGGGGTGGTCACCACAACACGAGGAACTGTATTAAAGGGTCGCAGCCCTAGGGAGGTTGAGAACCACTGCTTTAATTCACTTTTTTAACATCTGAAATTTCCAGACGCTTGATCTGATTTTGGACTGAAGTACTTTAAAGACAAAAGGAGGAATTGCACTGAGGTTTCTCACAGACCTCCTAGAGCAGAGCTGGGCCCATGTATTTGGAGACAAGGCCAGCATCCCATGATGAGGATGTCTTTAGATCTCTGTTTCATCAGTGCAGGTGAATGACTTAAAAAAGAACATCTTTATGGGCAGGAAATGAGCATTTCATGAAGAAAAGAGACTCCCGTGACGGACCATTCTAAGCTAATTGTAGAAGCAGGATCCACAGGACTTTCAAAAATGGTTGTAACAATGATAGATGTTGGCTTTTATGTTACCATGTTCTTTCAGCCTAGTGTTTGGCTTTCTGCTGCTGTTGCATAGAAGACCCTCAGTTTTAGCTTCTATCGAAGATATAAAATCATCTAATGATGTTTTCTCTTTATTTGGGACTATAAATCATTTCAGAGCTGTTTCTCTCCCCAATCTTCTGTATATTGATGCATTTCTGAGCATCGCTACCTTTCCTAAGGCCAGCCATTTGGTTGGCTGTGAACCAGTCCTTTGATTATGTTCCATCTGGATTCTTGGTTTGCCCACAGATAGATTTTGAGGCTGGGTGGTGCAGAAGGGAAACTTGCCTGTGATGCCTGGTTTTCTGACTGAATAGATAGAGCTGGGGGCATTGACAACCTCAGCACACACTGCTGGTAGACGTTTCACAATTTGTTTTGTTGCTTATGTAGCTTCAGTGTGTGAGCCATACTCTTTAAATGCAAAGCATCATGGTTAATTCCTTCTATGTCCTGCTCATGGCTTCTTGGCACCCATGCTATAGGGAAAGTGGGCAGGACATGGTTGGTGGCCTAGGGCAGTGTGGAGACCAAGTGGCTGGTGTTTTACTTCCCTAGCAGAGCTTTTTTCTTGGTTCTTGTCTGGGTGGATGGTGGGGATGGGCCAGGGCCCGTCCTGTTTGTTGCTGGGTGTGACCTTGTCCGCTCAGCTTCAGTGCTCCATGCTGAAGCTACCTCTAACCATCTTGGACTCAGTGGGCCTCCTGTCCACATTTTGGCAATTTCAATTTTGTTTTTGTGTGGGTTTTGAGTTTCAATCCTTAGGGTATATCATCCTACATCTGTTTGGTGTGACAGCGGGAGCCTCTGCACAAAGATATGCTAATCTGGAAGCTCTTCACACTGCTATGTTGGTTAGTTCAACAGTTCACCCTACACCTGGAACCTTGCCTGCATGTGCGCTAATGGCATGTCCAGCGTCAGAATCACTCTCCACAGCCCAACCTCTGTGTGTCAATTGCCAGATCTGTCCAACAGCGTTGTGTGTGTGTGTGTGTGTGTGTGTGTGTGTGTGTGTGTGTGTGTGTGTTATGTGGTGTATGTGTGTATATATACACATAAATGTGTGTTGTGTATGTGTGTATGCACACATGCTACTGGCTTGTAAGCTTCTTGAAGTCTCATCATATCTGCGTTGGGTCAGCTACTCTGTTTTGTTAGGCTTCGATTTCTTGATTTAGAAGAATGAGTCTATATGTGATATTCACCTAGTGGTCTGCTGAGCGACTCAATGGATAACATACCAACAGCACTGAGCTTGATGCATGCTAGGAGTTTAACATTTATTGGTGGAATAAATAAGCCGATATGTGTAATATTGCAAATGCAAGGCTTTTTCTTATGCTAAACTTTGCTAAATTTGCAAGACTCACAGTACTAGCTGTTGTATTCTAGAGATTTTTCTGTGTGTTGCCAGAAAGTTTAGGGGCCAGGAGGGAACAATCAAATGTAATGGCCATGAGTGAAAACCACAGACACTGAGCAGCTTAATGTGCATGGACAAGTTTAGTAGATTCTTCAGAAAGGCATCAATCATGGGACAATGGCAGCTTTGGGGGGAGTAGTGAAGAGACACTTGACTAGGAGCCTGAGCATGAAAGAGAACGACTTTTAGAATTAGTTATCCACAGGCGGAGCCTGAGTGATGGTCAGCACACGTAGGAAAGGTGTGCTAGGAGATTTGCTTATTGCAATATTGGAGCTTTTCTTTTCTTTTCTCTTCTCTTCTCTTCTCTTCTCTTCTCTTCTCTTCTCTTCTCTTCTCTTCTCTCCTCTCCTCTCCTCTCCTCTCCTCTCCTCTCCTCTCCTCTCCTCTCCTCTCCTCTTCTTTCCTCTCCTCTCCTCTCCTCTCCTTTCCTTTCCTTTTCTTTTCTTTTCTTTCCTTTTTGTGATGCGGGGGTAGTGGTGGTGGTGGTGGTGGTAGTTTTATAGACTTAGCTTATTTGAACTGGTGTACTAACAGTGTTGGCCCCAGGGGTGGTGCTGCTATTGCTTTCCATACACAATCCTGTTCTCCATCTGGGTGTAGCGCGGCTGC